>MVGT01003683.1:62167-76035 GCA_002174775.1 Macleaya cordata
CCCCCCCCCATTTTTTAGAAAACGAAACAGGAACAAGAAATCTATAGTTCTATAGTTTTAATCTCGGACGTCCATCTCATGTCTTCTAGGATGGTCAATCGACGAAAACTCTAACAGTAGGGGGAGAAGTGATTTTCTGAAAGAAGTGGAGGGGTAAGTGATTTATGGATTAAGAATTGGGGGTAAAAACAATATGCTCTTTAAAAAAAAAGTGAAGTCATTTCTAACTGTTTTGATATCGACCTATTCATGCTTTTTTGTTTTTCTGATTAAAATAAGTGGAAAAGCAACTTCCGAAGATGTTGCCAAAAGTCCTCTTATTATTTTAAATTTTTAAACTTCCGTATATGTGTGTGCCCTATGCAAAATAACTTTCCAAATAACCTTTACATCAATTACATTCAGCTATCCATCTAAAAGATTTCAAAAAGATAATAAAAAGTTCTAAAGAACCTCACTGATCAAACAATCATCAGAAAAATCATGTCTTGGTGGTACCCGGATCATCATTATCGGCTTCAACAACGTCACGCTAACTTCTTATGGCATTTGGGTCTACTTATCGTTGAATACAGGAACTATGTCTTGTTAGCATGCTCTTGCAACTGAAAAAGTAACCAAAAAGCTTATAAGAAGAAACAATAATAACCAAAATAAGATTTGATGAAACAAATAGTGGTATGGCCCATGTACCAAGCGACATTACCCACCTCTGCTGGTAAATACTGGCGGAAATCTTCTTGTGCTTGCAAGATCAATTGTTGATCTTCCCATTCATCGCGATAAGTTTCTGGTTGAGTTTTCTTTTTCTTTGAAGCCTCCTCATACATCTGCTTTCTCCACTTCTCCGTAGGTGGACACCCACACTCAGCAGCAAGCCAGTCATTGTACTCAAACTGAACAGACAATCGAAGTATTCTTTATTAATCACCAGCTGGTCCAGATACTTGATGCATAGCTCTTAGCCTCTTATCAGATTACTATGACTAATTTTAAGAAAAACTCATTCTGAAGTTTCTATTCGAGTCCATTTTATTGTTTGTGTAAGTTGAAAGGGGACCAAGATAGCAGCCAAACTCACTTTAATTTCAATGCAACATTATATGTGTGAAATTTCTTTAACCCACTAAACTGAATTTTAGATAAATAAAGTTGGGCTAGCTTCTTTGATTTGGTGTTTTGATCAGTATTATCAAATTAATCGTATACTAGAGCAGTGGTGGAATGATGATTAGATGCTTTCAGTGAACTTGTCCCATCCGAGACCTTTTAGGTTTACCAATTATACCTGATAGTCTGCCATGTTATGAGTGTAACGTTTTGGCACTCCGGCAGCTTCAAGTTTCAAATAGAAGGCTTCCACATCCTCCAACATCTTTTCTTGAGATGGAAGCAAAATACGACCAGATAAAACACCAGCCACCCACTTGCTTTGTAATTCAGATAAGGGGAAAGGAATAACCTGGCACCAAAGACATGAATGAGTTAATCTCTATCAAATGCCTAACCAAAGCAGCAATCTGAAAACAAAGTAGATTATGTCAATATGGATAGACCTTCCAAGGTAACCCAATAAAAGAAAGACCTGGAGCCAATAACGGCGGGAATACGTGCTTATATAGAGGCCCTACACGATTGTCATCCACAGTCACAATATTATTGGTCTCTAGAAAAGGAAAATAATACTTGTACCTGAAAAACAGGCATAGAAAAAAAGTACTTGAGATATTAAAATATTATACCAAAACTAGTCAACAACATACATTTGGCGCCTAATATTATCCTTCAATTGCTCAAGAACAATAACATCAATGCACATTCTTGGTTTTCATTTAATGTCAGTACTTTAAAACTTGGATGCAAATGTACGACCTTCATACGAGCATTTCGAAAAACATAGACTAAAACACATGGTTAGACTTGGTAAAGCCAAATTTGATCTAAGAGATCTATTAAGTGGGATCTCTCAAATGGTGGTTCCACCACCCTGAATGAGTACTGTGAAACAGGTTCCTTCACATATTTGCTTAAAATTCTGAATAACAGAAGCAGACAAAGCGAGACTGCAAGAGTACTACCCAATCTCATGGACTCTTTTCAACTAAGTGTAACTACAGATCCAATCCCACAGAGATGATAATTCTGTCTCATAGTCACTCAATATATTCTGTATATGATGATGATATTAGACAACTGGAAGTCAATAACACAGTAGAGGTGTCCACACAACAATGCCACAGCAGAGATTGTAAAGAAGTTTTGAAGTTAAAAAAGGCAACAAAACAAACTATAGAACATAAAGTTTCATCATGGGATTTTTTTACTAATAGTCACTACTTGGAAGAATATGCACAAACTAACAATATAAAATCAATTTGAAAAGAATGTGGTGTAGTAATAACAGAAACAGCATCCAATATATTCTCAGTCTCACTAAATTAGTGCTTCTTTCTCCATCTTCATTTTCTTTTTAAGAAGGCATTCCCAGGGTATTGGGGCCGGCAGGTCTGTTCTTCTAGGTAGATGTCTCGGGAGGAAAGTCGAACATGAGTTGCTGGGGAGCACACCAATGCATCATGGACCTAATAGGCCATATTATATTCATATTGGTAACTGTCTAGAGTTTAGACTGTTTAGGCCTTTCAACCTTATATTAGAGAAGGGCCCACATATTATTAGTAAAAAAGGTGGGAGAGAACGTCCTAGCTAAGCATGATGGAGCCGTCCTCTACTTCTCCCTCTTCTTCTCTCTTCTCTCCTTACTCTCTTTTTTGCTGTTATTTCCCCAACTTAAACCTACCAGCACCTCAACTACACACACAAAAAACTCTCCAACTCCTGAGTAGATTTCTGGGATGCAATTCCAGGAAACCTGTCCCCAATCTCTAAAGAAACAAACCACTTGTACACTCTCAAATCATGGAAATAAAAAAGCTAGCCACCACGTCTGCTCTGACAGGAAGGAAAAAGAAAAAAGAACAGAAGTGATATCAAATTACACAATGGATCATGAATCTAAAAGTTATTTTTCAACATCAGTTTTTGAAGGGAAAAATTCAATATGTAGCTAAAAATACAGTTTAAATAGTAAAAGAACATGCAAAAATTTTCCTAACGCTACCCAAGAGAGTCATTAATGTCTCTCTTCATTTATTTCCACATGTTCATTCTCATTAAACTATAAGAGAACTTAAAAAGATGGTAAAAACAATGATTTATTAAGCAGAACACTGAGCAATCACGATACATGTTAATATAATGACTTAATGAGCATAAAAAAGATGAGAACATCAAATGTTTCAGTACAACACCTGGGAAATATAAGAGGAGTCCCAAGTAGGTGACAAAAGATGAATAGCACATTGAGATGGTTTAGTCATGTATGAAAAGGCCAACAAGGGCAATAGCGAGAAGGAATGTGCCATTTAAAGGTTCTAAAGAGTGACGGGAATGCCAAAAGAGATGTCAATTGATCTATTGAAAACATGCTAGAATACAATTGATACAGTCCTAAGTACAATTGAGTACAGGAACAGGTTTGAGCTATGCCAAGTTGCCAACCCAAGGTTAGTCAAACATACCCTGTACAATGTAGAATGACATCAACAATGACTGAGCTTCCATCTTGGAAAACAATTGTGCCATCCTCATGGGCACTCTCTATCTGCATTATTCTATCTATAATAATTAGCAAGTCATACTGACAGTCTAAAATCTGAACAAACTTGTTTTGAAAGAATCATGGAATCATGTCGAAAGATAATCCTCGTGAACTTATTTTGAATATCAAGTGACTCTGACTTGCAATGAGAGAATGATTTTACCATAGAATGAAGCCACATGTTATCATAGCCAGGCTGCTTCATAGGTAGTCCATTGGTGGCAGATCTTGATGCAATGTGAACTTCTTTTGCAACTCTAGCAATGTCCCGGGAGATGTCCTGACCACTGGCAGAAGCCCCTATCGAAACCACAACCTGTAAATAGCAAGAGAAGTAAGAACAAATGTTAAGTAAAAAATGAAGAAAATAGGGAAAAGGAAGACTCCACAACAATCAATCAACTTTATCATTCAAGAATACTGTTGTATCATTTTTCCCCTAAATATCAATTTCTATTGCAAGAGTATGTCTTTCTTTTCCAACCTCCAAAAAAGTGAAGGGATATAAGATAGAAAACCTATGTTTCAAAGTGTTGATATTTCAAAGCTAGAAAGTTCGTTCTTGGTTTTGGTAAGTCAATTTTTGACATTTCAAACTTTGAGACATTCAGCAGAGGTCCTTACATACTTAACAAGATCTAGAGATCCTTATATATATAACAAGGGTGCATAGGTCTAACAAAGAGTGGACTCACATTCAACAACTGAAGTTAGGGATAGACTCTTAACATTATTTTAGTCATTTGATTAGTGTCATTGGGTATCTTGTCATTTCATTTGTTTAATCATTTGCTTAGTCATTTTAGGGAGTTATTAGTGCTATTTGTTTTTTCTTCCTCTATGATTTAAGATGGGTTATGTTTTAGTTTTAGATTATGATTGGATATTTTAAATTATGCATACTTTTTTTTATACGCAAAATTTATCAAATATCTAAATTAATCACCTTTTTTTAAAAAATTAAGCACACTTTTTTTTTTAATCAAGCATACTGATTCTTTCTTCCAAGACCCTGTCTTTCATCTTCATTCCTTTTATTCCTCTTCTTCCTGCTTAATACTTTCTTTTACTGTTTTACATCACAGAAATAGAATTTCCACTTTACTAGAATTAACTTAATATTCTTTTCCTTCTCATGATACTTTCTAATGTTGCCTTCCATTTTACGGACATCTAAGATGACAAAGCATGTCCAAAATTGGGAAATACAAGAAAAAGTTCTATGTTTTTTCTTTTTCGTCTTCTCATAAGAAAGCGGGTAGCCAAGCCATGATATCAACACTCAAAACACTTCACAATTTAGCAAGATAGATACTTCAAATGTTGGTACCTGGTATATGTTTTTTTTCTCTGTGGCAATGAATCTCTAAATCAAGAAATTTTATTTTGTACAAATTTAAGGCCTTCTATTGTGGGTAGTTCCTTTCCTCAAAGATTCTAAATGCAAATGGTTCCCCTTGTTGCTTGCTTGGCTTTTCCTTGTGGCACATTCTTTCATCCCCCTATGTTGAAATGGTCATGCTTGTGTCCTATCAATGACTCCACCACTTTGACATCGATAACTGCTCGAGACCGCTAGAACTGAAGCAAGGTCAAGTACTCTAAGTTGTTGGAGCTCTTGTTTGAACAAGGTTGGAGCTACAGTTTGTCTTTCTCTATCGTGTGGGTTATAACTAGCAAAGGGTTTTTAATGGTTCAAATACTCCTTGATCAACTTTACAATCATTTGAGTTTCTTTCTCGCCAAATACTCATATATCTCCGAGCTAAACAGCAGCTTCATTTCTTTTCTATCAATCTTCACATGTCTGGATAGAGCCAAGGCACTTATCGATGTCAATACAACTCCAACACCACCTAGGCACACATTACTAGGGTAGATGAGCCATGCCCACAGTCTGTTTCTCGTCAAGTTATAGCACCTGAAAGGAAACCCTCCCACCTAACATACAGCCTTGCATTCTTAGCAAGCACTTCAGAAGAAGCATGTCTCACAATCTAAGCAAAGGTAGTGTTTTCTTCCTTATTTTAAAACATTGAAGAGATATCTTCCACAATATTGACAATAAGGATCTTCAAGGGATATTTATAAAATGGAGGACAGAAAGAAATAGAGATGAACCTCTCAATGGGCTAAAGGGAGGTAAGCAACAGAGAAAAGTTCAATCTTTTATAGAACATAATAAGGAATATGTTTGACTATTTCAGAATGATTAATGTTACTGATTTTTGTTGTTAGGTTAATATACCTGTAGCCTACTGCGTGGAAGAAATATTTTCCCAGTAAAAGTAATTTTCAGTATGAACCACTAAAGAGAGTTGCAGTTGGAGTTGGTCTTTTCCTCCTTGTAGCCAGTATTTACTTGTAGAACTATGACTTCTATTTTCTTTAGAAACTTTTAAGTCGTCAGTTTAGCTGTCACCTAACGTGTTAATTCTTATGTATCACTTAACTCTGTCCGGAAATGAACACAAAATTGCAAAACATTTAACTTTTAATGTTTAAGTCCTAAATTGCTAATAAGCATAAAGGAAGTTCCAATGTCAAGTTTATCAAAATATGCCCAACATTATATGAAACATTATGCAAGACATAGAAGTATGAGGAAAGAAAATAAATGTATTCATACTTGATCACGAAAGGGCTCAGGAACACGATAATTGTGGCTATGAATTTGCTTTCCAGGCCATGCATCAATACCTAATCAGAACATTTATAATACTCGTGAATAATCTTTATAAAAGAAACATTTTTTACTACCATATTTAGTTTCTAAGCATGTTGAGTATCAAATTTTGTAATCCTAAAGTATTTCAACAGTCAAGGTGCAGAACATTTCCTTTTTTTTTTTTTTTTTTCTTTTCATGGTTGGCAACATGATTTAAGGCTTGGAACCCATGATTTCTCCTAAAGGAGGTTAACAATATACCATTGAACCCAGCATTAATGTGATCCTTCATATCCCTTCCAGTCTCCACAAACTCATCACGACTTCAACATGTCAACTAAAGTAATAGATCATTGGCGACATAACGATAACAATTTTCAATAGTTTTACAACACGCTTAGTTTTTTAGGTTTATCAATGTGAATGAAAGCAAGTATATTGAAGACCATTTCAGAAAACACAAACCATTAAATTAACTCCCTAGAAAGAAAGAAAGAATAAAACAATTGAAGCTACTCCAAAATTGGCATTCTAACATACTTCACCAGGCACGTCAACAAGGTTGCCATGGCCACAGATACGAAATAAAAGATGTTTATCCAATCATTTTATGCCCAAAATTCAAGTCTCTGTACTGATCAACAAGAACTCAAATCTCCATACAAGAACAACAATAAGTAAAAAATTAACAAAACAAGATGAATAAATACCTGGAATTTCTGCAATATTTGGTTTCGTGTAGTGCCCATTACAAACAACCACACCATCAAACACCTCATCTACATCTCCACCTCTCATCCTCCTCCTATACTTCACTACCCATTTCTTCCGTTCATCCTCCACCAGCACCAACCCCACATGAACCACCTCCGTCTCAAACCGAATCAACTCATTGAGTTGGAAATCATTCACAAAATCTTCCAAATAATTCAAGACCTCCCGATGACCCGGAAACCTTCGAGGATCCCTCTGTTTCTTCCCATCATCTTTACCTACAACAAATGGGTAATCCCGAAAACCCATGATTTCTCGTGGGAGATTGGTGCGGAGAGATTCGTAGAGACTGCTGTGGACGATGGTTCGAGATGAATCGAGCCCTATCGGATCGGGCTCTACGTTCGGGTCGTAGACCCATGTACCTCCTACTCTGTCACTGCGTTCGAAGACTACAGCCTCATGACCTTCTCTGCGGAGCTCTCGAGCTGCGACCAGCCCGGCCGCACCGGCACCGATCACAGCTACTTTTCTTGACGTGAAATTCGAGGGAATTAGAGGATTCATCGCGAAAATTGGGAGGATTTGAGAAGCCATGGCCATGAGTAATAGATGACAGATGATATCTCGTGTTATTTGGGGTAGTTAGAAAAATCTGACGGTTTTCCCGCATCTTTGGTTGCAACGGATATTTCAGCCCAGGGCCACTTATAGTTCCACGCAACTTCTAAAAAAAAGCTACATAACTCAAATTTGTATTGTCGGTTATATACAGTCGACAATATAAAATAGCTTGTCGGTTATATATGACCATCAAAATTTGGTTTGGCAATTCTATATTACTGACATATCATTTTTATGAAATTTGGACTGTCAGTTTTGGGTTACCGGCGAACAATTCGGCTAAAAATTATGTGGGTATAGTAACTAGTTGTGTAGCAATATCGGCGGCATTTACTAATTCTACCATTTTGTTTGTGGATTCCGTGTATCCGACCTATTTTCATCATCCATGAATCTATCCAACTGGTTTAGATTAGCAAAAATCTAATCCAATCCGACTTTAGATTGGAACCATCCGATCCATAGAGATGATTTAAGAGCTGAATTTTTGTGATGATAATCTTCTAATCATGTAGAACAATAACATCCTATGAATCTTCCTTTTTTAGTAACGATTATATCCCGCTGCATTTTTTTAATACATAATTACCGATCATGTCTTGCTACCTTATTTCTATACTAAATTACACTTGGTTTACACCTTCTAGTGGAGCGCATGGAGTTGATCCAAAGACTGATTTTTATGACTTAGATCTCCGCATTGTTTAGATCACATCAGCCTATGGGTCGTCTCCAAGAGAGCCCATCTAATACCAACTTTATTCTTGCATTCTACTTATACGCTATTGGGTGTTACATAGAATTAATCCAAGAGCTGATTTTTTTATAACGGAGATCTCATCATGTTGACGAAAATCTCCTCCTGTAAAGATGATCTAAAGGCTGAATTTTTATGGTGACGATCTATTCGTTATGTAAGTCAAAATTAGGCAGCAATGAGGGTGAGGAAGTAGGCTTACCAACTCAAATGTTGTAATTTGCCAATTTACATACAGTGCATGCTAATCGTGAGGTGGCAAAGTAGATTTGTTGGGGTTTGCCAACCGACGTGCAATATGGCTCGTAATAGTTAAGATATGCATTGTTTTCTAGGTTGAATAAAGTCAGGGATCAATCAACAAATAAGCACCAGTACTGGTCTAGTGGTAGAATAGAACTTTGTCAATATACAGACCCTGGTTCGATTCCTAGATGGTGCATCCTAATATATGTTTTTGTTTGCTTTTCCGGCTTGGAAGATATTTTTTAACTTTGACATTTTTAATTGGTTGTTCCCACGAATCTAAAAGCTGACATGGCATCATCGAGATGGATTATTGTTTCCTAGCAATCACGCATTCATGCGTAACCAATCATCTTCATGAATTATTGTTTTAATTACATGCATAAATTTATAAACGAAACAATATTCGATGCATTAAAATAATGCAATACATGGAGATGAGGAGGTAAAGAGGGAATCAGATCAGCCCCTCCCCTTATGTATCAAAGAGTTTTAGAAAAAAAAAATATTATAATATATTAGTTGTTTTGGTAAGAAAAATAAATTAGGTATCCAATGGTTTGGAAACTCCTAATTAGTTAAAATATCTAATCAACAACTAATAACCTTTAGATTCTGAAGCTCTCACTATCTAAATCACCCGTAGTCGTTGGATTGCTTGGAGGTAAACCAAGCTAGAAAAGTAAAAAACGTTGACAAATTAGGGGGAGAGAGATGAGGTCGATCTCTCCACCCATAGTTAGCTCATGCAAAGATTCTCAATTATCCTTAGTAATCCTCAATTTTTTTTTATCTAAACCGTTGGATCAAAGTCTACTTAACTTGTAATGATCCAAGAGCCTAGCTACCAAATATGAAGTTGTTGAAAGTAGGGGTGTAAACAGTAGCTTATCGGATCGGATACAGGCATATCCGAATTCGAATCCGAAATTTTTTATCAACATCCGAATCTGATTCGATATCCGACAGATATCTAAGTGTAGTGACCGAATTCGAATCCGATAATGTTATCGGATATCAGATAATATTCGATTCGACAGATAATAACCCAAATTATTTTTTTACACCAAATTAAAAAATTTACAAATCAGAACAACAAAATCAAAATTGAAAATTTCACAAATCTGAGCAACAAAATCGGTACAGTGGTTGTAGTTTGGGCAATACATTAGATAGTACAAAAGGGGAATCGAATCTGTGAACAAACAAATTTTAGATTAATGGCATAAATCCCAAAATTTAATTTGGGATGAGCCGATGTGAAAAAACCATAATAAAAATGGAGAAAAAAATTGCATGATATTTGTGACCTGGGGCTTCGCAGACAAGAATCATGGCCATCGCCCTCTTCAACTCCGAATTCAACCCATAGATAGCAGATTTGAGATCTGCATTTTGAGTTTTTGAGAGGTGGGAAGAAACGAGAGATTAAGAAAAGATGGAAAAAATAAAAATAAAAATAAAAATGGTAAAGAAACAATTTTAATAGCTACTTCCGATCTTGGCTTCAATTAGCATCACATGATCTGATCTCCATTAGTGAAAAAACGCCCAAACTGATTTGATAAACTTTCTGAGACTTCGACAAAAGCCTTCTTTAAAATAAGAGGCTGTTGCGATCAGCGATGAACTCCAAAATCTTGAAGAAGATGATCACATGGCAGTGGGATTTAGGGTCTGTGTAGAAGCCCTGAGAAAGATTGAGAAAGATATGGGGATTTAGGGTTAGCTTTTATTTTTTTATTGATTTATATACTAAGGATATAATTTAATGTTTGGACGAAATATAATAAGATGATGTCCTGGTGTTTGATATGTAATTATGTCTTACATATCGGATTCGGATATTTATCAGATCGGATGCGACTCAATCCTTATTCGTATCCGAAAATAAAACATCCGAAAAAAAATATATCTGAATTCGAATCCGACATCCGAAATTTTTGGATAATATCCGAAATTTCGAATACGAATTCGAATCTGATTCGAATTTTCGAATATCCGTTGACAGGCCTAGTTGAAAGCAATAAAAAATCACCCATGGCACAAATCGTTAGATATTGGGTGTTGTTATTTTATTTTATTTTATGCTTATTTAATCTATATATATATATTACTAGGTATATCACCGTGCCTCCGGCACGGCTCAATACCTTGTAATTAAAGTTTGCAATTTTTTTTAAAAGAGGGTATTTCAGTCATTTAGCTCTTGATTTAAGTTGAATAAAGATTGTGGAAATTAATTGTCCATTCTCCCCACCACCACCACCACTGGATCTACTTCACCATCCTATAATATAGAAGTCTAGTGTGTTATAGTCTTATCAGATGAATTGTTCAGATTCATCACTGACTAGGAACTATACAAGAATATAAGGAACTAGTAAATTACATCTCTCCATGTATGAACACTTATACAAATAATTTACTTACAACATCATCTTGTGAACAACACTTAATCCCCGTATGCATAAAGTAAAAATATAATATCATGCTCATTAATAAATATAATTTATCAATGTTGTCAATTTAAATTATTTTAGGGCATAAACCCCAACAATCTTCCACTTGCACTAAAAGAATTTAATGTGATACTAGCTACATATGCATTTCAAATTTACATGTTTGATATTCAGTAAAGTATTAAAGTTCATGTTAAAAAAATTCAAAATAAGAAATCATATTTTGCAAATTCAACTGTTCTATGCAAATTTTATTTTGCATACTAAAATTTGCATATTAACGTATGCAGATCTGGGTTTGCATCGCTTCATGAATAAAATTTTTTTTCCTTCAAATTTGGTAGTCGTGTCTGATCTTGTTTTAAAGATCATGAAAAATGCTTTCCAGCCATATAAATTTTGTTAAAATATAATTTATATTTTAAAAGTTATGGTTATTTTAATGTTAAAACTAATTTAAAAGTTGATTTTTTCTCTCTCTGCCACCTGTCCACAGTAACATAGTTTTTTCATCTTTTTACGTTAGATTAAGAGTTTTTTAGTCTTTTTAATTGGTTTTTGATAAGCGTGCTGTATCTTGAGCTGTAGGGACCAAGCGCACAAAATAAAAAAGGTTGTCATATGCATACTTTTTAAAGCCATGCAAGACTACAAACTAATCTTCTGTTTTTTTATATATTTTTTTTTCTTTCGAAAATAGTCAATCTGTAATATAACATGGGTAACATAATCTTAACATCATATATATTAGAGCAAGTGCTATGGACACCTCAAACAAGCAAAAAAAATATTTTTTGAGATTTAAGCAAGCACCATGGGGCACCTCAAACAATCAAACCCTTCTCTGGGGTTCCAAATTTAAAGTTGGAGTAAGGAGTTTGAGGGACCAGCAAAATTTGTGTCGCACGGCACAAAGAAATTTAAATTCATATGCCTTTTAATTTATATATATTTCAATATCCATAATTAACTATTACAATCATGTGAGGCCACATAGATAATATATATGTTTATATTAGTTTAAGCATTCAATTTTAGTTATTTTTTACACTTTTTATTAAACTGTTTTTCTAATTAATAATAATTTTTTAAAAAATATTTGCCCGTAGTCAGCACGGGCTACACATGCTTGTATCTATTATCTATCTACACTATATTACTATAGCTGAAGCGTCTGAAGTGGCACTTTATCTATCCACGTGGCATACTCAACTCTTATAAAGCCACGTCACAAGAAAGTTTCCATGTCATTGTCTTAAGTCATATAATCATCCCATTTAATGACCTCCTATAAATATACGCTATTTTTAGACATAAATTTCTCTCATACACACTCTCTTTTGCCTAATTGGATACATTTAATAATATATTATTATATATTGACAACAATATTAATATATTTGGAGTTAATTTGAAATAAATACTATGTATAATCTTTTAATTCAAAACCTAATTTACATTTCTATATAATTTCTCACTAATGATTTCTTAAATAATTTTAAATTTAGGATATTATTACCTTCACTAATTATTTCCTAAGCAGTTTTTAAAATCTAAAGTTATTATATTCACTAATTAAATTAACTTTCTCTCCTGCAATCACTAATTTATTACCTTAGCAGTTTCACAATTTAAAATTATTATATTCCTTAATTAGTATTAATTACTTGCCTAATTGGATACATTCAATAACATATTATTGTATATTGACAATAATGTTAATATATTTGGAATCAATCTGAAATAAATACCATGTATAACCTTCTAATTCAAAAATTCATTTCTATATAATTTATCACTAATTAAATTAACTTTCTCTTCTATAATCACTAAATTTATTACCTTTGCAGTTTCAAAATTTAAAATTATTATATTTCTTAATTAGTATTAATTACCTTCACAATCTCTATATATCTTGTAATGCCCAATAACCCAAAACACGGGACATTACCATCAGTCTACAATGAGACTCAAATCCGGCAGAATCTCCTCTGTAAACTGGACCCAAACACACTTGATAAACACAGTGCATACAATACATATACACAACGGAAGTAAAAGAAACTAAAAGTATGCACAAAAATTTCCACTCATTTTTTTTCCTCAAGTGAAAATCCCACCAACATAGGACCAGGAGAGACCTGTCAAGAGAACATTGTCTAAAATTATTCCATCCTCTAAGTCACCTGCAAATAACTATGCCATTCATTCTTTCACTTAACATAGACATATTTGTGATATAATGTATAATTATGTTTGTTGTTTCCTGTCATAATATATATAGCGAGAAAAAGATAAAGTAAACGAAGTATTCATATAAAAACAAAGGTAACATAAGGTTCACAACCCGAGCCATAAAAACATAAGTCTCGATGTAAAATAGAGGAAGTAAAGCATCCAGTGTGACTGAAGAGAGGGAAACTGTGGGACCCGCTAACAAAAAAAAAAGAAAATCTGATTTTTGTAGAAATATATAAATGTATATATGTATATATATATATATATAGTGTATATATATATATTAGTTAGTATTTTGGTTAGAAAAGAAGAAAAAAATCTGATTTTTGTAGGATAAATGAATATATAGTAGATATTATAGTTAGTATTAAGGAGGAAAGAAACTAAAAGAAAGAAAGAAAATAAGAGAGCTGTGTAAAAAACGTGAGAGTTAGAGAGCAGAGAGAAGGGCGTCCAGCAGAGAGAGAGAGAGAAAGAGAGAGAGAGAGAGAGAGAGAG
>MVGT01003683.1:78918-89352 GCA_002174775.1 Macleaya cordata
TTTGATGGCTCGGGTGTGAGCCTTATGACATTTGGTTTTTGTGTAAACAACTCTTACCTTATTTTCTTCCACTATATATATATTTTGGTAGGAAAACAACAAACTTAACTATATATCCTATCACAACTATTTTATGTCAAATGTGAAATGTGAATGTCGTAGTACTTTGCAGGTTCCTCCTGGTCCTACATCGTTGGGATTTCAGTTGAGTTGAGAAAAAAAAAATGGGTGGCAAATTTGTAGTGCATATCTTTGATTTAATTTGCTTCCGTTGCGTAAACTATTATATGCACTGTGTCTATTAGGTGACGAAAGGTCCAGTTTACAGGGGAGACTCTGCCGAAATTGAGTCTCACGGTAGACTGATGGTAATGTCCCTTCGTATTTGGGGTACGGGGCGTTACAGAAACCCACATCAACCATAAAATATGGAATCCCTCGCTAAGTAAACTACGTCACAACACCACTAAGGATCCTAATTCGATCCTAAAACATCAATTGTAAAAACCACGAGAATAATTGGGTGAGAAACTCAATAGGTAGATCAACCATCCTAATACCATCACATGCAACGATTAATCCGATAACAGTTCAAAAGCATTTATAAAGCAATGCATATTATATAGTTGATTGAAACATCGATGAAAATCCTGCATATACATATATAAACAATGGTAGTGTACTTCTGCTAGCATGGCCAAGGAACACGACTGGGTTACCCTAGTCAGAGTTACTTTACAATCAGATACCAAAGTGCGCACAACTTGACGACTGCAGACTAGACAAGGGCTCCCAACTAATCCAGAGAAGGTTCCCCGACAACCCTCCCTCGCGTCTAACACCCATCGGGCAGGCATGCGAACCTCAGCTAAACTAGTTACTCAACACCACCAACAAACATAGTTTACTAGGAAAAAATCGTGACCTCCCAGACTTTCCTAGATGTACCTGTCTCCCTGACGTCCCATATCGCCCGAAAGACAAAAACTCCTAGAAAGGTCTCAGATGGTGTACTACATTTGGATAAGCATGATCCACCATCTTTGTAGAAAGTCCCCAACCTTTCACAAACTTACCTTAGTGATAATATATATTAGCACATATATAGATTGTGTGTCTTTTAAGCTAAAGTTCGAAAACTATTTTGAAGAATCCTTTTGAAAACCAATTTCTTTTTTATAGAAATCCCCTTTTGAAAATTCATCTCTTTTGAAATCCACATACAATAGCTGTAACTGGTCCTAAGGGTGAGGAACCATGGCAAGCTAACTCATCCACCCTTGTAAGGGTGAGGAACCATGACAAGCTAACTTGCTCACCCATAGGGTGCATAACCATGGCAAGCTAACTCACCCACCCTCGTAAGGGTGAGGAACCATGGCAGGCCAACTCACGCACCCAAGTTTGTAAAACCAGGCAAACCAACTCACCCACCCCCGTAAGGGTGAGAAACCATGGCAGCCAACACACAAATTACTTGGGCGAAAAATTCGGGTAGAAATAATACATGCACCAGTCCACCTAAGGCATACATGGTTCTCCGTGTCGTCGTGAACCCTATCAAGCCCGGTAGTGAGACGCCACTATCGTCTTTCGGCGATCACGGAAAGAAATTCATTTTTGTCACATTTTCAAAGTTGGGTTTCACATCGAGAAATCACTCGATAAAACAGATTCTCATATCTCCCAAAGGTTTTCAATATATCAAACACAATTTCATCTACATGTGTAAAACATGGTTTTTCAAACATAACCATCATTTCATCCACATAAATCATGATAGTAAGATTGAAGTCACAACAGTTCACAATCCATGAGAAATATTTCATAAACATGATATATGATCAAGCATGCATTGTTTCCAAATTAAAATCAGTTTCTCAATGCTTTCTTCATATCATAAGTTTATTGTTATCCATAAATCACATGCCATGCCTTGTATACAAAGAAAATACATACATATTAGTTCGAAATATGCATATAAAATGGTTGGGTGCTATTAAGATGAATTGGCCACCTACCTCTAGCGGTACAGAAACTGGTCCTCGTCACCCAAGGAGTCTGTAACACCCAGCTCACTAGCTGGAGAAGGAAAACAAAAGAGATAGGATAAGGTTCTAATACTTAGAACAAAAAAAATTCGAATAAATAGAAGAGCAACAATAAAAAAAAATCAAAATTAAGAAACACCAACCACTAAGGGTACTACTCTAACCCTCACATGCTAGTAAGACTAGTACTACAACTACTTCAAAAATCTCAAATCAACTCATTTCCACCGAGAGATAAGATTATCGCTTACAACCTCAAATAAGGTGAACTTCATCGTAGCTCTCTAATGTAATAAGTAAGCCAGTCCATAGAGCCTTTCTTAAGCTTACGATTGGTCTCCAACATTCCTACATCTACAACCTCAAATTTTTCTTGTACAACTCGAGTCCTATCAATTCATTAACATCATAATAATAACTTCAAAAGCAAGATCTATGAACACCTATTGTAAGTATCTAATCTATCACCATTCTAGTTCAAGCCCAAACAAGATACTTTTACCATTTAACTAATTCATTACTTAAAATTAACAAAATCAGTCCACAAGAGCTCATCCAAGACTTATAAAACATCATCACTAAGCATGTGAGTTTCCTTTCTATAATCTCCATTACCCAACCTCATTTTTAACATGAAAATTAGAGAAAAACAGTCCAAAGAGCTCACTAATAGCTTATAATCCACATCAAGTTACAACTAACCTTCACTATTATAGAAATCTACTACATCACAAAACAAGCTTTTAGATTTCCTCATCAAGTATTCTCATATTTCCACAAAGATAAAACCATGGTTTGAGGAAGATGAGAACTTACCCCAAAATTTGATAGAACTCTCTCCCTAAAACTTCTACTACCAAAAGGTTTAGCTCACCTTCACCAAAAATTCAGATTTGGGTTAAAATCATCAACATTAAACTAGAGAATTACCCAAGACCTACAAATTATCGGTTTGCCTCAAGAACCCTAACTTTACATCACCCAAAATAGCTTAAATAAGAGATTAAGTTGCTGAAATCTTACCTAAATCCTCAAAATCAGGCCAAAACAATCATCTTCTCCATTAATCAAGCTCCTCCAACAAGATCTACACCAAGATCAGCAAGTAAAACACAAACCCTAAGTTAGTTCACAAAGAAATCAGCAGAACTTTGGGGCTTTTAGGGTTAGAAAATCACCCCAAACAAGAAGAGTAAGAGGGGGAGATTGAGGCCGAACCCCTTTCTCAAACCCCCACTCGATTTCTCTCTTCTTTCTCCCTCCTTCACCTTCTTTCTCTTCTCCACGTCTCTCTCTCTCTTCCTGTTTTTTTTCTTCTTCTCTTTTTTTCTCCTGTAGCTGCTGCTGCTGCCCCCCCTTTATTTCTCTTCTCTAATGTCCTCTCTCTCTCCCTCTCTCACTCTTTAACGATTTCGCTGATGGAGGATGACGGTGGTAGGTTAGAGTTGGCCTTGGTCGCGGGTTGGGTCACGGGTCAGGTTAACCCGTGGCCCCCAAACCTAGTTTAAAACAATTTATATGCATACATAAGTATATATACATATTTTTTTTTTGGGTTGAGCTGCGGGAGTCAGTTTACGGGGTTTCACATATCTCCCCATCGTGCCTAGCTCTCTTTGCCAATTCAATTAAAACGAAATTTTATGGTGGTGAAGGATACGAGAATAGACACTGACTTTGAAGCTTTGATCTACATCGCCAATTCACAGGAAATTATGGCTCAAATGGTGAAAGAATATATTATTTCGTCATCAAAAAATTGACAAAGAAACACTTTGGTATGTGACTCCTTCTATTATATTTATGCCTAAAAATAAAGCAAAGAAGTATGAGAATGTTAGATATATGATTGTAATCCCTCAAGAAGAGAAAGCATACAGTTAAAAGAAGAAGTAGAAGAAGAACGAAGAAAAAAAGTAGATATTGACGGTCTCTTTCTCTCTCTAAGATTTATATTATTTGTGAATGTTAGTATTTTTTTTATGTCGTTTGTTATTTTATATCTTCTATATATGAGTTATTTATATATTTAATTTAAAAAATTAAGTTAGTAAAGAAGTATGGGAAGATTAGTTCTTCATTTTTTTTCCTTTGAGAAGAGAAAAAGCAAACAATTAAAAAGAAGAAGAAGAAGAAGATTAGAAGTAGAAGAACAATGAAAAAAGGGAGGGTATAGGCGGTATCGATCTTTCTCGCTATGTTGTAAATAATTAGTGAATGTAAGCATTTATTTTTATTTTTTAATACCATTTGTTATTTTATATTTGTATATCCATGAGTTATTAGAATGCCAAAAAATTGAGCAGGAAACGATTAAGATCAACTACTTTTTTCTTTTTGATTTATGTTTTTGGTTTTGATAAATAATTCTTTGGTGTACCTACTGTTGTACCAGGAAGTATGGGACTAATGATTTATAGGATGATCATCTGGCTACCAAGTACTTTGACATCTATAAAAACATGTTATAAAAAGGTATTTAGATGTTGTTCATTTCTTTTCTTTTTTTTGTAATCAGTTAAACGTATTGATGTATATATATTTTGAGTTAACATTGGGAGAGACATGCTTATTTAGACATATTTTTGACATGATCTATTTAAGGCCCACGTGGAGATGATCGAATTGCTGATTTTCGGTGAGGATGAACTGCTCACCATGCATAAAGATCATCCTCAAAAGTTGTATGATTTATAAATTATCCCTTTTATAATTAACTTTGAACCAATATTTAATGAGGTTAATTAGAAGTCTTAGAATTAATGTGATGATATATGAAGATGATCTACACCGCAAGAAAATCATCCTCACACTGTTGGATCATCTCTATGTAGACCTTACATGAACTGTATAAAAAGCATGCCTAAATAATAAGCATATCTTCTAATTTTGAAATACACATTAGTTAAAAACAAAAAAATGATATGGGTCCCCTTTAATTTGTTTAGCTGAACAGATTAAGGTAGTACCCAATCTCAACCAGTTATTGTATATGTGTGGACCCTACAAATACACAACGAGTGGTTGAGATTGGGTGCCACCTCAATAAAATACATAAAATGTGTCAATATTTTGAGTACTAATTTTAGGAAGTTAGAAGTTTAAAATGGGATGATCTTATATGAGGACGGTCTACATGTGGTGAAGAGAATATCTAATCAATCCCTTTGATAAACTCTATGTGGATCCCACAAAATTTGATGTAATATTAGTACAATATCATGTCATATTTTTTTGTTCTAACATTAATATGTTTGTTCTAACAAGAAAAAAAGTACTTAATATGTTTGTTTTAACAATAATATTCAGATTATATTTAATGTATTATACCATATCATGTTATATTTCTTATTTTAATTTTTTTTAAAGTCTTGTCCGTGAGTGGCACGGGCTTAAAAACTAGTACTATATTACTATAGTTGAAACATCCGACGTGGCGCCCCATCTATCTACGTGGCATACTCAACTCTCATAAAGCTACGTTACAAGAAAGCGCCCATGTCATTCTCTTAAGCCATAAATAGCCATCCCATTTAATGACCTCCAATAAATGTACGCTATTTTTTAGGCATAACTTTCTTTCATATACACTCTCTATTATTATATATTGACAACAATGTTAGTATATATGGAATCAATTTGAAATAAATGCCATGTATAACCTTTTAATACATTTCTATATAATTTATTACTAATTATTTCATAAATAATTTCAAATTTAGGATATTATTACCTTCACTAATTATTTTCTAAGCAGCTTTCAAAATCTAAAATTATTGCCTTCACTAATTAAATTAATTTTCTCTCCTACAATCACTAAATTTATTACCTTAGCAGTTTCAAAATTTAAAATTATTATATTCCTTAATTAGCATTAATTACCTTAACAGTTTTTATATATCTCCCCCGTCATGCCTAGCTCTATTTGCCAATTCAATTAAAATAAAATCTTATGGTGGTGAAGAATAATAGAATGGATGACGCTGACTTTGAAGCTTTGATCTACATCGCCAATTCACAGGAAATTACGGTATAAATGGTGAAAGAATATAGTTTTGTCATCAGGAAATGGACAAATATACACTTTAGGATCTGACTCTTCCTATTATATTTATGCCTAAAAATAAAATAAAGAAGTTTGAGAGGATTTGATATATGATTTTAACCCCTCAAAAAGAGAAAAACATATGTTAAAAGAAGAAGAAGTAGAAGAACAAAGAAAAAAAGTGGATATTGACGGTCTCTTTCTCTCTCTAAGATGTATATTATTTATAAATATTAGTATTTTTTTTCATATCGTTTGTTATTTTATATCTTCTAATATGAGTTATTTGTATATTTAATTTAAAAAATTAAGCTAGAAAAAGTATAGAAAGATTAGATCTTCAATTTTTTTCCTCGAGAAAAAATAAACAATAAAAAGAAGAAGAAGATTAGAAGTATAAGAACAATAAAAAAGGGAGGGAATAGGCAGTATCGATTTTTTTCGCTATGATGTAAATAATTTATGAATGTTAGCATTTATTTTTATTTTTTAATACCATTTGTTATTTTGTATTTGTATATATATGAGTTATATATGTTTTATGATATATAAACTGTCTCTTTTATAATTAATTTTGAACCAGCATTTAATAAGGTTAATTAGAAGTCTTACAATTAATGATATGATATATGAAGATGATCTACATCGCAAGAAGATCATCTTCACACCATTGTCATTTCTATGTAGATCCGAATGAACTGTATAAAAAAAATGTCTAAGTAAGAAGCACGTCTTTTAATTTTAAAATACACTTTAGTTAGTAAAAATCCTTAAATTTTATTTTTAACAAATATAAAATTAAAAATATGTTGCTAACTAATATTAGTATAGCCATGGCTTATTCTCATTGAAACTAAAGAAAAATAAATCTTATAATAAAAAGATAAAAAAGAAGAAATAATATTTATATTAAAAGATTTACAAGCATACACTAATTTGAAAGGGCAAATATGATGATAATATAGTAGATATACCTACATTAGAATCAAATAATTGAAGAGGGATATCACAATATGGCTTATTATACTACTATTTTAAGGGCCCCACATGAAGATGATTGAAGGGCGAAATTCCGGTGAGGGTGTTCTCCTCACTATGAAGATCTTAATCTCCAAAAATTAGGCCTTCTAAAACTTCTAACTCCACCAAAAGTTTAGTTGTAATCATCAATTAATAAACAAGGATATATGAAAATATTAATGTTTTGAATGCTAATTTTAGGAAGTTAGAAGTTTAAAACAAGATGATCTTATATGAGGACGGTCCACATGTGGTGAGGAGAACATCTAATCAATCCATTTGATCAACTCTATGTGGATCCCACAAAATTTGATGTAGTAGTAGTGCAATATCATGTCATGTATTTTTGTTCTAACATTAATATGTTTGTTCTAACAAAAAAAACATTTAATTCGTTTGTTTTGACACTAATATTTAGATTATATTTAAAGTTTTATACTATATCATGTTATATTATTTTTATTTTTATTTTTTTTAAAGCTTTGCCCGTGCATATCACGGGCTTAAAAACTAGTCCATACTGTGAAACTGATAAATCATGATTTTCCATGGAAAGCCCTTCATTTGTACCAACATTTTGATCTTTAGGTAGCAACCTAGTAGCCAAACCACCATCAATAATTTCAGGGCTAAAACCCACTACATCCTTTAAAGTTGCATCATTTGAATCATCGTATAACACATTATTAATCTAGGATATATCATCCTCAGTAAGAAAATCATTCAACACAACATCTTTGGATGCAAGTAAATTATAGACAGGTAAATAAACTTCATAATTCTTCAATGTGACATGTCGTGGAGTATACACCTCTACTTGGTTTCCAGGTTGATGAACATGCTCAGTTAAAGTACTGGTTTTCCTACTTTTGCTCGGGAAATCAATCCCAACTGCATCATCATAATTCAATATAAAGTGGGTTTCCTCCATTTGGTTTTCCGTGAAACCATATATTTGATTGTATTCGACGATTCCGAGTCCGACTTGTCGTGGTAATACTTAAATACTTCGTCTTCGTCTAGAGTCTTGGTAACACCAAACTTCTACAAGTCTACAACAAATCTGAAAATACGATTATATGGATTTCTTAGAATCCCAACAACCTAATGGTTGTTTTAAGTAAACGGTTAAAGTCCATGAAAACCCAGGTAGAAATTGGGCCACTATAAACTCTTACTTTTGGACCGTTAGATGTATAGGTGTTGGTCCAAAACGAGATGAAAGTGTTTTTACACATTTGAATTTGATTTATATTTTTACTTCTTGTTAGAGTCAGGTTTTTTAAAGTAATTATTTCGGCTAAAGAATTAAGTTGAATTTGAAAAATAAATTTGATTAGACGTACAATTCAAAGGAGTTCACTCTAACAATTCATAAACTTGAAGATCGTATACAAATAAGATTTTTTTTTTGAAGGAGAAAAGGTTAAAGCTTTATTGAAAAAAAATATCCACGGAAGTGGTTACACAAATAAGACTAGGTTCACATGTATTAGATTCCTAAAAAATTAAAAAAATAAAACCCTGCCAAAATCTAAATAAACTTCTCTTTAGACTTCAATCTTTAGTAGTATTTCGATAAAAAAAATCTTTAGTACCTCCTATATTAAGTGTATAGAAGCTTGTGTAGCCCGTGCTACGCACGGACCCAAATTAATAAAATAAAAAAAGAAAGCAAACTTTTTTGTTAACAAAGCATAATAAATTCAAATAGCTACTTATTAAATATTATAATGAGTTTATATAATCATATTTAATAAATTAGTAAAAATGTAATATTTTTGTTTCAAATTAACATATTAAATAAATAATATTATTTGATAATCTTTGGAATAGACAATAGTGCCGAATTGCATCTTTGCTATGTACGTGTAAATAAAGTTTTTAAATTTTTTTTTTCTGATTTTGTTAATAATATACTGATTAAGTGTGATAGTCATGTTCAGGTATCTTCATTGTGCTTAAGGATGCGAAGACGATCTCCATACAAGTTTTTGTAGGAATGATCTCCTTATAATTTAAATCAAAATCAGGCATATTATCATCTCTATATAGGGTCATAGGTTATGTAAATGGTGTGTAAGAATCAGTTGGATGTCAATATCACTCATCTTAATCTTACACTCTCTTAATTTGCCTGTGGTTATGATCTTGGAGTTAATTCTGCGAGAATCGTCTCCTCATCATGCAGATAAAAATAGTCCTATGATCATCTATATGTGTGCCACAAAGGTGGGTGTAAATAGGATCTACGAATAAGTGACGATATTAATTAATAGAGATGAAGTATGATTGAACACACGTACACAGACCTCGTTAAAGTTAACGTGATAACATACATTATGAATTGTGTGCATATTCACTTCTCATTGATGAATACTATCGTTAATGAAATTGAATAGAAAAATAGTAATTAAATTGTAACGCCCCGTAGGTAACGCCCCGTACCCCAAATATAAGGGACATTACCATCAGTCTATAACGAGACTCAAATCCGGCAGAGTCTCCCCTATAAACTGGACCTTTCGTCACCTAATACACACAGTGCATACAAGAAATACGCAGCAGAAGCAAATTTAAACAAAAGGTATGCACTAAAAATTTGCCACCCATTTTTTTTTCTCAACTCAACTGAAATCCCAACGATGTAGGACCAGAAGGAACCTACAAATAACTACGATATTCCATCTTTCACTTAATATGGATATAACTGTGATATAATATATAGTTATGTTTGTTGTTTCCTGTCAAAATATATATATAGTGAGAAAGATAAAGTAGGAATTGTTTTCATATGACCAAGTAACATAAGGCTCACAACCGAGCCATAAAACAGTAGCAAAACATTCACTGTGACTGAAGAGGGGGAAACCTACATCAAAACCCAAAACCAGGAAATCCCTCGCCAAGATCCTCGCCACAGCGCCACTAAGGATCCCATCTCGATCCTCAAACGTCAATTGTAAAACCACGAAAATGATTGGGTGAGAAACTCAGTAGGTAGATCAACCATCCTAATATCATCACATGCAGCGATAAATCCTATAACAACTCAAAAGCATTTATAAAACAATGCATATTATATAGTTGATTGAAACATCAAGAAAAATCCTGCATATACATATATAAACAATAGCAGTGTACTTCTGCTAGTATAGCCAATGAACACGACCGGGTTACCCCAGTCAGAATTTCTTCGAGATCACTACCAAGTACGCACAATTTGACGACTGCAGACTAGACAAGGGCCCCCAACTAATCCAGAGAAGGTTCCCCGACAACCTTCCCCCGCGTCTAACACCCATCGGGTAGGCATGC
>MVGT01003685.1:1828-25919 GCA_002174775.1 Macleaya cordata
AAAAAAAATAACAAACAAAAGCATACAGAAATTGTGTGCCAATGCAGTATTTAGAGAAACTTACCTCTTGTATGCATTAAGGAAGAAACTGGACAAATCTGATTTTTTTTCTTTTCTTGCTTCTTATCCACTTTAGTAATTTTTCTAAAACCTGCAAATAACACAAAAAAAAATCTAAAAATCAGTTTCTAAAAAAAAAATAGAAAAAAAAAAAACAAATCCTAAATCTATGAATTGGTAAAGTTAAACCAAACAAATTCAATTAAACCAATTGCAATTCCCCGGCAACGGCGCCAAAAACTTGATGTGGTTTCAAACTAACCAAAATTAATTAGTTAATTTTAAACCTTGCTTTAATCGCAAGCGCACGACTATTCGATGAATCTAGTTGTGGCAAACGAGTCGATCCCACAGAGAATTGCCTTTGAGGTAAAATTAAACTTAATTGGTTAACTAATACTAATCCAATGAAAAATATGTTGTTGGTTTGGAGAATATATTTAAACTAAACACAATTAAAATAAAATTTATAAAATCAATATAGAAAAACACTAAGGCTTTTGAATCCACCACATAGCTGAATAGAAAATCTTAGTTTAACAAATTGTTCTCTTTTTATACAAATAGCATTAGAGATGAAAATCTCTTGCTTTCTCAAAGATATGATCATGAAAAATTAATTATCTCAAATGGATGACTTAATTTCAGCAAATATGTTAATCCCTAGTATTGATTGTCTTTTTAGGGCACAACCAATCACAGATTAAACTAAATCAGTTATCAATGGCTTGAAAAATAACAGAAAAATTATCTAACTACCATGGATGCTTGACATACATGGTGAAAGCAATCTGTTAAAATTCAGAAATTAAAATCATACTTCAACAATAATAACCCATTGAGAACAATTTAATTAAACTAAAAAAATCTATTTAAACTAAGGGCTTCATCTCAGCCCTAGCTGAGATTTAGAAGAACATGCTATCAAATAAATTCACAAAATAAGAGAAACTAATAAAGATGAGGGTTAAACCCATATTGTTGAACCAATCTCTTATTCCTTCAATTGTAGTTCTTCAATCACACTAAAAACATAACCAAAAACATAATAAAAATTACTACACAACTAAAATCTATAATTTCGTACCCCAAATAGGTCTGATTTTCAACCTCAACATTCCTCCCCTTTATATACACATTTCATCCACACTTTACAGCTCAAATTAACATAAAAAAATTACAATCTCACCATTAATTCAAGCCATCCCACTATCTCCTTGCATGCCATGAGAGAGAGACCACCCAAGTCCATCAATTCCTTCACAATGATGAAAACCTAGTTTTAGATCTAGATTTGGGAGAGATTTGGAGAGATTTCAACCATCCAAACTCCACTCAAAATTATGCCCTAGATTTAAGAAAGAAATTGAGATGAAATGGAGAGAAATGTGAGAGAGATTGGGAGATTGGGATGAGATGGAGAGAGTGGCGTGGGAGAGAGAGAGAGGAAGACGTCTGGAGAAGGAGAAGAAAGGAAGAGAAAGAAAAAGAAAGAAAGAAAAGAAAAGGAAAGGAAAGGAAAGAGAAAAAGAAAAGGAAAGAAAAGAAAAGGAAAAAGAAAAGAAAAGAAAAAGAAAGGAAAATGAAAGGGGGGAAGGGAAAACCGTGGGTTTTTTAATTTTTTTTTTCTGTTTTATTATATTTTATTTAAAAGATTCTTTTTATTTGTTTTTGTTGTATATCATTTTTGATGATATATGATGCACCATAGCAAAATTAAAGACCTTTCTTTCTTTGTACACCATTGGATCTAGGTCCCATTCAACAAAACCTACAAAATAAATAAGAAATACTTAAATTATTATTACAAGAGTACCATAATTGTGATAAAATCACTTATGCAATAAAAAGAAAGAAAATGTAAGATTTGTTATAAATATAAACTTTTAAACACAATAGGGTCCTAATAATGCCTAGAAAAAGTATTGAGATATGCAATTTTAGGCACTTATCAGGTACAAGAACGGAGGTGGACGGACCGACACCGCCGATAATTTGCAGATGTGTTGATGCGAGATTACTTCACTGACGACGGGACGTATTTTGATGAGAACTTTAGAACTCGATATTGCATGCGCTGAGAATTGTTCTTACGAATTTTACATGAGGTCATAAATGTGAACCCTTATTTTACACAAAGGTTTGATGCACGGGGCATCCCCAGACACACACCCCATCAATAACTGACTTGTGTATTTCGAATATTGACTCACATTGTTCCAGTTGACTTAGAAGATGAATATCTGCGAATGGGAAAGTCAATCGCTTATCAAAATCTAAAAGTTTTCTATGATATGATGGTGCGCCACTTTGGACCACGTTACTTACATACCCCAACTGCAAATGATGTTCAGAGGTTAATAGATGAAAACGCAAGCAGGGGATTCCCAAGAATGCTCGATAGCCTCGACTGCATGCAATGGATTTGGAAGAATTGTCCGGTGGCTTGGCATGGACAGTTCAAAGCACATGCAAAAGGCCCCACAATGATCCTAGAAGCAGTTGCCTCATATGATTTGTGGATTTGGCATTCCTTCTTCGGAACACCGGGTTCATGCAACGATTTGAACGTTCTATATCGGTCACCTCTATTTGACGACCATCTTTCTGGTCGTTCTTCACCTTGTGTTTACACACTAAATGGGACCAGATATGAGTCAGGGTACTACCTAGCAGATGGAATATATTCGACGTGGGCAAACATTGTTAAATCGTTTCAGGTTGCTAATACCCCCAAGAAATTGCTATTCAACGAGCAATATCAAGCAAAACGAAAAGACGTCGAGTGTGCATTTGCATTGTTGAAAGGGAAGTTTGCGATCGTTGCTAGACCTGTGAAGTATTGGGACCCCCAGGACTTGGAAAAAATCATGAAGACTTGTATCATTTTGAGTAATATGATTATTAAAGACAAACGACGCAATCCAAACTGGACCCATGTAGTTGATGAAAATGTTGAAGTAGAGCATGACATTGGTCTTCATAACCATTGGGAGCATCATGCTGTATTGGTGAACGCAGAAAGACACACTAAGTTAAGAAATGATCTCGTTGAACACATTTGGGCAAAGCATGGTTCTGGAACTCGCATTCGATGAGTATGTCACTTTGAACTTTATATCTGAACTTATGCTTGAACAATGTTTTCATTATGGACGGATTGTTTGTTTTCTGAACAATGTTTTCATTATGGGTTGTTTGTTGTTCGAACAATATTTTCATTTTAGGTTGTTTATCTTGTTAACAATTTTGAGACAGAACAATTAGATCTTAAACAAGATGGATGACATTTCATAATTACTAAATCCAAACTACAAAGTAAAAATTACATAAATGCTAGTACAATTTTGAGACAGTACAATTAGATCTTAAACAAGATGGAAAATGAAACACAACTTTAAAATCGATTTCCTGGGGAAGTGCCACGTCGGCCGATTATCTCTTGTTGACGCTGCTGCCAGTAAAATCTTAAATCTGGTGGCATGTTCTGTGTATTGACGGACATGATGCGATCTTCTTCTTCTCTTCTTTTCATTGCTAATTCTTCCTGTTTAAGTTGCATAGCCATATTCAACCTCTCATTCTGTAAGTCTCGTTGAAGTTGCATTTTCTCTTAGTTCTCTCTAAAAATATTGACGATTTTGTTAGATGTTTCATCTATAATAGACTCCAATGAAGATGATGACGATGAAGCTCCTGATCTTTTGGCTCTTTTTGTAGCCTTCTGCCCTGGTGGTCTTTGAAGAGGTTCTGGAATTTGATGTTCACTACTGTTAGTATCGGTTTGCGCGTTTGGACAAAATTCACCCGGTTTCTCAAAATGTTGGAAGCTACCTGTAGGTGTGACCGGATTTGAATCATAACCTTCTTCATTCATTGGCCCAGTGTCCAAAATCATTAGATAGTTAAACTTCAGTAAAACTTGAAGGACTTGACAACATTCTTCAAAGGCAAAAGATTTCTTTTCTTTGTGCATGTATTCAGATTGAGTGTTTCGAATCTAAAAAGATTAGACAAAAGAAAAATAATTTAGTAAAATTAGACAAGTGTTTTACATGAAAAGAAATTTTTTACTTATAATGTCTAATTCGCTCTAACCACTTTGTTTATTCCGGTGATAATAAGCAAGAAGTCTTATGTATTTAGAAACTTATTTACTTATGACACCAAAATGATTGCCTATTCCATGTGGTTTCCGCCCTTCGCGATTTGGGTATTACTCAACAAATTTGGTGAAAACTCGATTCCAAAATGTTTGTTTTGTTTGATTTGCCCCAACTTCTCCATCTTCTGTAATTGCGATGTAAGCTTTGCAAAGCGCCACATCTTCCGCAATAGAATACTTGGATCCACGTTTGCTGCTCTCAACTATTATTGAAAAAGAAAAGTGAAAAAACAGTAGTAGAAATAGTGGAGAAAGATTAGAGTGATGGAAGAATGAAGAATTGAGAAGAAGAATGTGAAGGATGAAGAAGGTGTGAAGGAAGAATGAGGGATGGAGGGTATATATAGATTTTAAAAAAATATGTCCATTGAAAAATAGTCGTTGGGTGTGCAACGACTATATGTTGTAATGCCATTATAGCGTTCATATGTTGTTATGTTTAAAATAACGGCCGTTATTTTAATTTAAAACATATAAAATAACATAAAAAACTATTTTAGCATATTTGACATTTTTTAAAAATTTAAAAACCGTTATTTTTTGTTATAACTTATTTTATGTTAATTTGATGGTTTTCCTAATTTAACACAAAACACCGTTTAGAGGTCAAAAACGTTATAACGACCGTTATAACGATTAAAACGGTAACAACTCCCTACCGTTACACCATTATAACGGTCGTCTTCAAACATTGCTTACATGTATATCTTACTCCATATGTCCATTTGGCCGCGCGAGTCTTGCAAACTGATTCCCATCGCTATGAAAAAGAGCCGGAACCTCATTATCTCTACTATTATTAATGAGTCTGAATTTGAGCTGTCTTCACGTGCATCCATCTATACTCACCAATTTGAGAAGGGATAAAATGCCCCTGAAGAAGAAAAAATGTGCCCAACTCACAAATGGTTATGATATCGTAAAGAGCTTCATATATCCGCTTAAACTTGCTATGGGGGCCTCACAAAAAATCCAATGGCTGATTTTTTTTTGTTGATATAATCTTCTTGTCATTTAGATCAAACTTAGCACTTAGATCATCTTCATATGGACCCAAAGAAACAAACCCCACGTAAAAAAACAAGTCTAAAGTAATGAACAAGCTATGGACTTATTGAATAGTTAAATTAACAATGTTCATCATCGTTTGCCATATTTAACTATTTAAGCTTGATATCACACTCACTACCATGTTCTAAATCTTCTGATCACCCAGAATTTATGCGCAAAAGTCAAAAATAAAAACATGTTATCAGCTAGCATCATCATGAGACTGAGTTTGGAGTCTTTGGACGACTCCGATGAGAAAACCAAAAGAGGAAGGAGCCCCATCCATGGTTCACCAGATCAGCCGATTGATAGGCAGGATCGGACCGGGACACGCCCAAAACGTTCCGTCCGTCCATTTCCTAACCCAGCTCGCTCGTATTGGGTTCGATGTGACTTGTGCAATCCTGAGCAGGATCGGTCTGGGATCGGACCTGGCATCAGTGGGATCAGACCTGGTCTGACCGTCTGAGCCTGGCACAACTCATCCCCATAAGCCACAAAATAGCTCTACATTACCAAAACCAATGAACCCTAATAACAGTCCCAAGTTATTTGAGAAAATAGAAGGAAAAAAGAGATGTTAAAAGTCACATGTTTCAATTGTAGTACAACTCCGACTCATAACAAATTGAAAAGATATATTAAGCCATTTCAAAAGCCAGTATATGACCTTTACATGAAAGAATGTAAAGAAGCAATAATAAGGTTAAAAGGGTTAAAAAAAGACATTTTAAGACATGACTTAATATAAAGTTTAGCTATAATCACATTGCTAACAAATTGAAAAAAATTAAGGAAAAAAGGAATGAAAAAATGAATAATATATTTTATAGATGCATATGCCTGCCCGAGCCACAGCCGCAGAAAAAAAAAAAACAAGCACGAGACGACGTCAATCTAAAACAGTTCCAACACTATCCATAACGCCTCGATTCTTCGATAGTGCCGGCTGCTGCTCCAGCCACATTGTTTTATTCTTTTAGGAACTTCAGAACATATATATACATACATATATATTCACTGTATGTCCTAGTTCTTTGCAAGTTTGTTATACCCAAGTTGATTCTTTCCATCTAACAAGGGAATTAAGAAATTCCATAACCTACAAACACATATTTTTTTCCTTATTTAGAAATGATTTACAAGCTGCATATAACCAGGAAAAGACTTCATATAAATAGAACTCATAGAAGCATGATTTAATACCTCAGATGGGTCTCTCAGAGAGTAGAAGGCTTTGCTATCTTTTGGCACTGATGATACTAAAATTCCATAACCTCTGTTTCCTTCGCGTAAAACCTAGTAAGGTAAATGATTAACTCATCAGTTACTTTAAATACAAACTCATCACCTAGGATTCCCCCAAAAAGAAAAAAGAAGAAAGAAAAGGCCATCATCACAATCGCTACCAGAATCACTGAAAGATGGGTAGTACCTTAAATGCATCCTCATCAGTTCGGTCATCTCCAATGTATATGGGGAGCACATCGTCACAATTACTCTGTCCTGCAATTCTTTTTCAGTTAGAAAACAGATATTACACAAAAGGAAGTGGGGGTACAACTAGTGCTTTCTAAAAGACAGTCATAGTAATGTACCAAGAGACTCAAGTAGAAATTCCACGGCTTTCCCCTTGTCCCAGTTAATCACAGGGCGGACCTCTAAAACCTGTGAGAGCGAATGCCAGACATTATTGAAAATTAAGCTAAAAACCAATAGATGGAAATAAAAGTAATAAAATGGAAAACAAATAAACCACCAATATACTAATTTCACGGTGATTGGTAACACACCTTCCGCCCATGAGTTAATCGCAGACGTGGGTAGCCTTTTAATATATCATGAACACATTGTGCAACTGTGGTCCAACTCTGAAATTCAAATCACGAGAACCATCAGCATGAAAACTCTCTTTACTAATTCACTATTCAAAATGCTTCTACAAGACCAGTGCATAATTCGTCATTTTTATAGTAATTGAGTAATACAGCTCAAAGCAGCACTTACCTTCTCATCTACATTACGGTAATGTACAGAGACACAAAACTTATTATTCTCGACTTTAGCACCTTTAATTTCTTTGGTATTCTCGACAAGGGATCTAAAAACCTGCCAATATTCATAAGAAAAGTAAATAAACTTCACTTTATGCTAATGAACAAAAAATAATAAACTACTATTACATAAATTGTGGGGCTCAAAAGGAGTAAATTTGGTGCGTCCGACAACCAGTAACTTTTACCCTCATATTTTTGCACAATACACAATTACGCAAGATGTCTTGTGATGCTTAAAATGATGACAAGGTTAGAGAAACAACAAAAATGCCCCACAACCCAACAACTCCTACCTCATTGTTATGGAATCACAGGAGAAAGCTTACTAATAGCAGTCCCATTTCTTGGTATATTGCCCGCGTTTTGAATTTTTTACCCTCGCTCCGATAAAATAGTTTATAGATGTCTAAGGATAATTGAAATTCTTAAAAATGTTAATTGGTCTCATTTATCACGTATGTGAACCAAAAAATAGCAGTTTGTACAGATGCTGAATGCACATAATGCTCTCTACAGTATACTCATTTTACTGCTAATTGCCCGTCTTATCTAAGACCCTATAAAAGTTTGTATAACATATACAACAAATGATGCTATAGTACTAGCTCTAAAAAATCCAAGACATATTTACTGAAGAAACACTCACATTTGACATGCTACCCTTGAGACACAATATGTAAAACACACGACTCAAAGAAATGATACTACATTCATGCACTTAATGTTTTCGATTGTTAATTAGAGAGAGAGAGAGAGAGAGAGAGAGAGAGAGAGAGAGAGAGAGAGGAGGAATATGATCAAATAAAGAAAACAACTTGTCAATATGACGATCTTTCTCTCGCCTTAATTGAACTATTTTCTACAAATAATTGCTAAAAGAATCATTTTTTGTAAGTAATTGCTAAAAGAATCAAGTTCTGATCAGACAATTATATTTGAGATGATTTTAACTCGCAAAAGGAAAAAAAAACTAGCAAATAAAAATAATTCAGTAGGTTGGATGATTCATTTGGGAATGGGTATATTTGCGAATTACTGGAAGAAGTGACAGATATTTAATACATATTACTAACGAAAAATTACACACCTCATTGATCATCGGTAAAAACTCACTAGCAGGCTGGAAAAGGTTCACCTCCTTACCCTTCATAAACATAAAGAAAATAAAAGGTTGAGAAAGGGTATAAAAGGATATAATATCAAGTTATAAAGAGCAGCAAAGAATGGACGGCATCATTTCTTACCTGCTCGTCAGTAGACCTAATACAGTTTGGATCATCATCAACAGACACAGAGTGTCTGACTGGACCCATGATGTCCATTCCATGACTACCGGCATAATAAAGTCCAGTTAGTCCTATGAAATCATATACCTGAACAATGGGTAGTTAAACTGGAGACTCAGACTAACCAGACAAGTTGGTAAAAGAGAAAAAGAGAAGAAAAGGAAGAGAACAGCCAAATGATACTCAGAATATCATACTTCTATTTGTAATAGGGCTAATGCAGATACCTTATCACGGCTTCTTCCACTAATTATTGCTGTTGGAAAACACTCTGCAACATCTCTTACAGCCAAACGCATCTGAAAACAAGTAAATTTTTAAAGAGAAGTAGAAAACGAAGAAAGCTTTACAGCTTGATACAAAATCTTTAATCCATTTGAGTTATTAAATGAAATAACTAGGCTCTTACAGCATCTGACATGAAAGCACAGTCTGGGTTATCTACAATTGGTGAAAGTGTCCCATCATAATCCAAAAACAAGGCAATCCTCTTGTCCTTTGCATGAATTATAATTTGCTCAAAAGAAGCAAGTGCTGATGGATATCTGAGCTGCTTAAGTAAGAAAAATAAATATGCGTCCCTCAGTGGTGTTTTACAGATAAAAGGCCAAAATAATTTAACCCAACAAAGAAAGGAAGCATACCATCCAGGAACCATAAGCAACATCATTATCATCTGAAACAATGTTGAGTTCCTTCGTTAGCTTCTTCGGAGGAGGTGAGGAGGATTTCATGGCATCCAACCAACCACTGAAACGGACATCTTCAAGTTTGCCAGGTATGGGCTTCTTTCTAGGGATTGTTAAACACAGAACAGGAGATAATGCCATTCCCGGAGGGGAGCAAGGCAACAGACTGGAGTAACTGCCTAATCTCGACTTGTTTATGGGTAAAGGATCAGTGAGGACAGGTGCAACATAGTTGGATTTCAAGTCCATCTTATGAGATTATTTTCAGGCTTACAACTTCCAAAAGCAAGTGTGTAATAATTCACAAGCAGCGAGTGGTTGGTGCAAGACAATAAATAACAGGTTTTACCCCTACAGTTTCTGATACTGTTTACCCAACTCTTTTATCAATGAAAAACCACCTCTTCAAAGTTTTCTTGTCACTGCAGTGGAATAAGCAGTCCATCAAGTGCAGGCTTCCTGAAAATGGCAAACATATAATTGTGTTAGTGAAAATCCGATGCAGTTTCAACTACAATATCATCTGCAAATGAAGCCAGAATCTGCTATAATTTCTACCTTATCATCTTCAATGCTATATAACGTAACTAAACATTATTTGCAGGAGAAAGCTTGAAAAAGGAGTTAGTAGTAACTTGTAAGGTCTAGTAAGTTTCTCATACCTTCTGCACAAAGAGCACCAAATCATTACTACTCATGTACCAGAACGTCCTGAATAATAATACATCATATGCTCTAAGAGTATCGTATCGCGTATTGGAAGCCCAGATTGAAAGGTAATTTTAACCATACATAACTGATGGAGACAAAGAGAAAGTGTTAGCTGCTCTATGGTGAGTGAAAAAAAAATCTAATCCTGGGCTTAAAAATGTGTAGCCATAGAGTTCTACTTTCCACAACTAGTGATACTGCTTTAAATTTTAATTTTCTTTCAGTTTTTTTTTCTAATCTAAGCAAGTCAAATCACATTAACTTATCATAAATACAAAGAGATATGTTCTGACCCCTTTTTTGAGATTTACTACATGAGCAGGTAAAAGACAACACAGATGGAGCAAATTTATCAACCCACAACCACTTTTTTTATTAAATAAAATGCTAAAAGTTTGATGGTTCAAATATGTCATTGTAAGAACATGCTCTCAAGTCCTTGTTCATAAATTTATTTCTACATCTACTTTCCAATTTTTTGTTAAGATATTCTAAGTCTTTATATTTTAATTGTTTCTTCAGGTTTGTGTCATAAAAAAATCAAATAGAAATTAGACAGGTAAAACTACTTTATATTTTAGCGTTTTAACAGAACTTCTGAATTATGGCCAAACAAATGCAGCTGATTACAGAAATGACAAGCACACTGAGGTAAGCAGATCTGTTTTGATAGTAATTGGCAAAACTTTAAAAGGTCAGAAATGACATCCACATGCCTTAGCATCCAACAAAGCAACCTAGAGCATACTGATACGCAATTTTATTTATATTTCGCTGATAAGTGCCATACTTTTCACACTAATTGATTATGTCATCATCTGGATCATGCCCCAGAACAATCAAGGGTTGATGCTATTTTCCTCGCCAAATCTAGTCTCAATTATTCAGCAGACTTATGTTGTAACTCTTTTTATAGACTTAAAGTAATCAACTGTTATGTGAATTATTTGATACAAAAAGATTTCCTCTTGATATTACCTGTATTATTGAGCTTCTGCTCTTCATTGAGCGCAAACACTGACATTAGCCAAATAAAGTGCCTCTATTGTTAAAGACAGTAAGACTGTAGAAGAAAATAAAATGAATAGAGAATGTACATCAGCACAGCTTATTAATGGATATCGTCAGACAATGACTTTGTGGCCTTTTCAGATAGTAAAATTATTGAGCAATGGAAAATATTGGACCTATGGAAAAGTATGGGAGTCATTAAGCTTTTGGATCTAGCATCCAGATTTTTCTTTTCTTAAATCAAAACTAGGTAAATGAAAAAAATAAAAAAATAAAAAAAAATAAAAAATAAAAATAAAAAAATAATAATAATAATAATAATAATAATAATAATAATAATAATAATNAAAAAATAAAAAATAAAAATAAAAAAATAATAATAATAATAATAATAATAATAATAATAATAATAATAATAATAATAATAATAATAATAAATATTATTATAAAAACAAATAAAATTCAGATAATTTCCATCATATTAAGTAATTTTAGTGAAGAACTGAAGAACCAAGACCAGTAACATACAAATTTTCCATAAATCCAAATCAAAAGGATGTACTTTATGTCGGCTAAAACAATGAGAAGCATCAGAAAGAGTTAGCACTAGCTCAATATCATTAGGCGTTTCGAGAGGATGATTTTCGCATGATGTAGTAGCATCAATTGAAGACTTCTCTCTATTAAATTCATTTCTATCTCTTTCTAATAAAAAATAATGGAAAGAAGAAAACAAGCAAACAATCACATCATTATAACAGGAGAACAAATGAAGTGGGTAAATGTACAGCAGCATTTTACAGAGGTGACAACAACAGCAACAGATTTCTCATGTTTCAAAACTAAACCAGGTTAAAAAAAAAAAATGTATCATACTAATTTGCACATTATAGCTTTATCAAAAAATATTAGCACATTATAGAACCATTCAAATTATGGGTTCCAAAATCCCAAGAAGATACTTCAAAAAACCCTTTTTTGATGAATCATTTAGCTTTCCCATGGAACAATAGCGGTCAAACAATTACTGCATGCCTCACAAGAAATAGAGAAAGAACAAGAACCAAATGAATTAGCAATGCCAAAACAGAGTCAAACTTCTCCAAGCACAGAAAACTCTAATCAAAATCATGGCATTCTTCAATTATATCAACGGCGATACTTTTCACAAGTTAAGAAAAAGTTCAGATGATCAAAACAAAACCCATAAAAACAAAAGGGGGACTTCGGCATACCTAATTTACGAGTCCAGAACCGATTTCGTTCTTTTACTATTCAAGATTTAAACACAAACAGATCTTCAAAATGCAGAAATAAGATTGAATGCCTTCAATCTCTGCAGAAAATAATTACAGAGTTACAGAGAAGATAAGAGAACCCCGTGTACAGAACCGAAATGAGAAAATGAAGCTAATGAGAGTAAAAGAGAGAGGGATGAAATTCCGTCGGAAGCAATAGGGGATTACAGAAACCCTAGAGAAGGAACCGAGAGAGTAGAGAATGTTGGGTAGGGGGAAGGGTTTAGGTGTTTATAGAGTTTCGACGTGCTTAAACTAAACTACGCAAAACCTCACCCACCACCTCTCTATCAAAAAATAAAAAAATAAAACCACACCCACCACAACTGTCGTCGTTGGCCAGTAGTAAACAGGGATAGATACAACCAGTCATGGTTTTAATATTCCCAGCGTGTTTTTTTTCTTTTTTTTTAAAGTTGAATTTTTTTATTTTTTTTGGGTAGTTATGGATCCACCCCCAGAAAAATGCATTTTCCCCTTGGGGGTAAACTGCATCTATCCAGAGGTAGTTTTTTTTCTTTCTTTTTTTTAAGAAAATCGTGCTGATGGCTCACCATGTAAGAATTATGGTCACAATAATTAATTTTATACTTTAATAAACCGGATTAATCCTATCCATATCTTAAAGGGGTACATTGTACTATGATACAATGTGTTACACCGTATCGTTATTGCACAATTTTAGTAAGTATCTAATTGGAATTCCTTGATGGTTAGGGTTTCCTAATTAGAATCAGTTTCTATATTGGGTCCCAGTCCTCTCTCTATATAAACATATGAAGGCTAGGAGATCCATCATCCTAAGTGTTAGAGTGTAGAGGATTGAAGACTCAATACTCTCTGCAATGGAAGCAGTTCATCTTGGATTAAAGCGACGACAGGTATGTGATTTATTTAGTTTAATTATTATTTTGTGTATTGATCGTGGGGCGCTCGATCTTGGCTTCCGCACTATTTTGCTAACATGTGGTATCAGAGCCATCCACAGATCGATACATGAAATATTAGAGTATATAGTCAAGACGAGATGGATGTTCATCGTATTTTATCAATTACATTGGGTTTTTGATTATACTGTTGGTAACAATATCATAGCGATTTCAGTAGACACCGTGATGATCAAATCATTGGATGTTTTGAAGATAACTTGTTAATATGATATAATTAATATTTAATCTTGTATTTCAATACGTTACAACTGTAGAAAATAATTTATTCGTTTCTTTATATAAACTGTAGTGTTCTATGCAGTTTAATTGATGTGCTACAGTAGATTTTTTTTGAATAATATATATATATGCTGCTATTGGGATTAACTAGCTAGATCTATTTATCTCAATAGTCTAATTAAAATATATATTAATCGATTTCTGGAATCGTATTGATGTTCTCTGGTAATTGATTGTTAAAGCACCATTGTTTAGATTAATTGATTTACTTTATCATATTTGGTGTAAAATATTAATATATTTATGTCAAGTTTACCGTTAATGGATTGGTTATGTTATTATGACAGAGAAGTTAAGAGTTGTGATTGAGTGAGCCATTACCGTTTTGTCCGAACTATAAATATTTTATCGCCGTCGTCGGCAACAGTATCATCGCCGGTAGGCGTTTAGGTCGGCCACATTGTGGTCACCAAAAGTTGAAGTTCCTTTTGACCGGACATAGGTGGTGGCCGCCATCATCAGGTCATAGCTCTTAAAAGGATTTAAGAAAACTAGGGTTTGATATTAGGGAAGAAGATGAATTGACTCACTGTTTGAATCAATCTGAGTTGACTCGGTATAGACTTAGTTTCTGTTTGTCTTAGCAACACTTTTGTGAAAAGTCACTTTTATAAATAAATAAAAAAAAAAAAAGGTCATTCTCACTTAAGTACTGTTTGTTTCTAAAACAATTTTTTCAAAAGCCATTTTCCGTTAAGCCCTGTTTGGTTCTGGAACTATTATGTTAAAAGTCCTTTTTCTAGTAATCAACTTTGAGTTAGGCACCTTTTGGTTCTTGAACAGATTTACAAAATAGTCCTTTTTTCCTTTAGGGGATGTTTGTTTTTGTATATAGTTGGCTAAATTAGTTTTTTATTTAATCAGCCACTATTTCACATCTAATTATAACGGAAATTGGTGTACTTAGGTTTTTGGATTTTTGTGAGGGTTTAAAGCCTTAATTTTGACCAATGTGATTACAGTGTGTTTTGTGCCCATTACTTTATGCAAATTGTAGTGACATATTATTGTTCATTTGTTAGTTTATATTTGCATATATATATATGACACTGTTTTATTGGATTCATTCGGGGAAATTGAATCACGTGAAACAATCCTTAGCACAAATACTATTGGAATTTGATTGATTGTTTAATCACCAAAGTGACACATTCATAAAAAATTACAATGGCATTTGGAGCAAGTAGGGACACTTTTTATCTCTGCTAAGGTTATAGGATTATTTTGGCGTTTAGTTGAGACAAACAATGATCAAGCCCAAAGGTGGGTCATTGAGATTGTTCAACCAAATGGATTAAGGTAGTTGATGGAGATAGTTTGATTGAAAATTTTATCACCCAAAGGTATACAATTTGATATTGAATTATTTTCAGTTGACTAGCCTTAAGGTGAAGAATGCTTCACCAGTGGGAGACTATTATATGCAATGATCTCGGCCCAAAGGAAGATCATTATATGTAAAAAGTTAATCACATTCATAGTTGATTTATTTGAGGCACTTTTGATCAACTCTAGAAAGTTTAATTGTTATCCCCAATAATTAAACTGTTATGATGTGGCATTATGTATGTGACTAATTAATTGTTGTTTATAATCATTGTTAACAACATATGGTTCATTGGCTAGTGGAAATGTGAATAACCTAAGAGGGTTTTTGATATCTCGGATAGGAAATAAAATGTTGTATAGTTTTAACAAAAACACTGACTAGCACTCTATTGACTCAATTAGTAACCATATAGTATAATGGTCTTGGTGGTGTGCGAGAGCACATCACGAGAATGTCTGACTTTACAAGTCCGCTCAGGAATCTAGATATTGGCAAAAGAATGTTTTCTGATCCATTTCATTATGACCTATCTTTTGTGCAATTTTGATGTTTTCGAGACTACATATAAAGCGCAGAAAGATAAGTGAAAACTCATAGAGTTAATCAGTATTTGTGCCCAAGAGGAGGAGCTAATCCAACATGATAAACCTGAAGGAGCACATTTTGTGGGTTAGAAATCATTCAAGAATAATAAGTTTAAGAAGTTCGGGATAAAGTTTAAGAAGACTGAAAAGTCTGCAACCAATCAAATACAACCAGCGAAGAAAATGAGGGTGACATGTTTCTTTTGTCACAAACGAGGTCACTTGAAAAGTATTAATCTTTAAATTTTTTACTTGGCTAGAAAAGCAAGATAACACCCGTTGTCTACTGAATTTAGAGTCTTCTTTAGTTATTATCCCTCTAATGCTTGATAGATAATTTTTGGAGCCATGATTCATACTTAAAATGTAGAGGGATTATTCATAAGGAAGTAGAAACTCAGTCTGAACTGAAGAATATTGAGTTGAGTACCTATGTGTAAGCCATTTGGTTTTGTTCATATAATTTTATACTACCGATTTAATCATGATTTAGAAGCCATCTCTTTATGTTCCTTCAACATCTTAGAGTTTAATTTTTAGTACTTGATCGGTTGAATTTTTAATTCTAATTTCTAAATAAAAAAAAAGGGTCACTTTAGTTATCATTCTCAAGTTGTTAAAACAGTTTCATCAGTTGATGATCTTTATCTTCTAAATCTTGATCAGTTTCTCAATCCATTTTATCCCTTAATATAAGCTCCAAAAGTGTTCGTGCTAATGACAATTCTTATATGTTGTAGCATAAAACATTTATGTTATATTTCTAGAGACAAACTAGAAAGGTTGGTCAAGTAAGGTATCCTAAATTCGTTGGATTTTTCAGACTATGGTATCTGCATTGAATGTAGAAAAGTAAAGTTAGCCAAGTCTAGAAAAATGGTGCTATTAGAAGTAATAAGTTTTACAATTTATACATAAAAAATATGTGGCCCGTTTCAAACTCCTATTTCAAGTGGGTAAAGATTTTTTATCACACATGCTGATGAATCTTTTCTCGCTATGGTTATGTGTATTTGGTTGGTGAGAAAGCAAAGACACTGGATATTATTAAAGTCTATAAGACTAAAGTTAAGCACCAGCTTGACACGAAAACTTAAAGTACTATGTTTTGATCGTGGTGGTGAATACTACTGAAGGTACGATCAAACATGTCGTAATCCAGAGCCATTTGCTAAATATCTATAAGAATGCGGTTTAGTTGAATAATACACCATGTCAGGTACACCTGAAAAGAATGGTTTGCTAAAAGGAAAAATCGCACTCTTATGGATAAGTTAAGGAATATGATGAGTAATTCATCATTATTAGAAAGTTGTGAGATGAAGCCTTGAAGATTGTAAATTACATCCTAAATCGAGTGCTTCCAAGGTAATCTCGAGAACTTTCGAGTTATGGACACATAGAAAGCCTAATAAGCCACTTATGTGTCTGAGGATGGCAACGGAAACAATGTTATACAATCCACAATAAACATAGCTTGATCCCAGGACAATGAACTGTTATTTTATCAGATATCTAGAAATGTGAGGTCATAATTTTTATTGTCCATCAAATAGTACCAGAATTATTGAGACTCTAAATGCTATGTTTATTAAGGATAGTCAGAACAGTGGGAGCATAGATCCCAGGCACTTGGTATTTGAGGATATACGAATTTTAGTTCATACTTCAAAAGATGATATAATCATATCATTAGATACCATGTAAGATGTGATTTGATCACAAGGAGCCTGAAGAGCATATAACCTCACATGAAATAAGTCCCAATTAAACTAGCAGTTAATATGCCATTATATAGATCGTACATAATATTGTTGCTCTAAAATAGTCAGAAGCCATTAAGGAAGAGTTACTCTATAGATAAGGATAAAGTCTGGAATCTAGTTGACTTACAGTAAGAGTCAAATGCATTGTTTTTGCAATTGGTATACAAAATTATATTTGACTCAAAGAGTAAAGTTGAAAGATTTAAAGCTAGATTTATTACTATAGGTTACACTCAACAAAGGGATTCGGCTACGGGGTCATAAGAAAAGGCTCATTGAAAGGTATAATGGCATTTAAGGATCATTTTGATCTAGATTGCATCAGATGGATATGAAGTTTGCATTCTTACATCGAGACTTGCTCAATGACGTTTATATGGCACAGCCATAAGGTTTTAAAATTGAGGGTAAGTAATATTTTGTTTGCAAACTTCAAAGATCCATTATTTACTTAAAATAGGCATCTAGACAATGGTACTTAAAATTTGATGAGATAATTTCTACATATAGTTTTAAGGAAACTACTTGTTCATAAGTGCATTTATCTCAAGGTCAGTGGGAGTAAATTCATTCTTTTGGTAATGTAGGTCGATAACTTTTTACTTGTTAGTAGTGACATTAACTTATTACACGAGACTAAATATTTTATCTCAAATTATTTTTGAGAAAAAGGATTTAGGTGAAGCTCATTGGCATTAAGATTCACCCAGATAGATCTCGTAGGATTTTTGAATTGTCACAACGAACCTACTTAGATAAATATTTACAAAGATTTGACATGCAACATTGTAAAGGTCCTTGATATACCTATTATCAAGGAACATAGTTTTAAAAGTTCCAGTATTCGAGAAATAGCCTAGAACAAAATGAAGGTTACCCTTTTTGTATTAACAATGGGAATCATATGTATGCTCAGGTTTGTACATAGCCAGGTATAGCATTACTGTCGGAATGCTAAGCAGATACCAATAATAATCCTAGTATGAATTATTAGAAAGCGGCAAAAATTATTAGGTATCTGCAAAAGATAAGAACCATATTTTCACATACAAAATGATCGACAGACTTGAAGTGGTGTGTTGTACTGGACCTGAAATTGCTGGTATTCAGGGTGTAATAATATTCACTTCAAGTTTTCCTTGGTTAAAGGAACCATTTCGTGGAAGAGTGTCAAATAGACATTAACAGTTTTTGCCCATGATGGTAGTAGCGTTATTAGCATGTTTTGAAGCCACATCTCATGCATTATGTTTACAGAATTTCATACAAGGCCTTCATGGTTATGAAATTTATTTTCAAACCATTGATGATTTTTCTGTAAATAAACTCTGCTACATTTATGTACTTAAGAACAACAAGGGTCCTAAAAGTCTAAGTATATGGACATTAATACCTTGTTGTGAAGGAGAGGATTAAGAACCAGCGGTGTCATTTGAGCATATTGGTACACAACAAATAATTGTTGATCCTATGACTAAGGGGTTGCCGCATATACTGTACAACGAATATGTTACTAGCATGCATCTCGTTGACAGTTATGATTCCCTAAGTTAGTGGGAGGTTGTATTTGGCTCAGTTATTGACATTTATATTTTGTGATCACATTTATCTTTTTAATCCTCGTATCTTTCTATTTCCATATTTGTGCACGTGTGTATGGAAATAAGATTATGGTGTGTCCTATTTTGAGACACAATGTGTTTCAAGTAAACATAATTGGACCATTTGTTTGCATAGGAGTAGCTATCCTAATGTAGTTTTTAAATTGTGACTATGGAGTAGAGTGTACTAACATTGTAACCATGGAACGGTCATATGTTAATCTAAGATATATTGACTTTCATGATTCTATATTAGTGGACTCGAAGGGACTCCATATTAGTTGATGCAGGTGAATCCTCAGGATATGGATAGTTTGTTTTTCAAATGAGTGCGCACTCGAAGGTCGTTTAAAATTTGTTAATCCGGAAGAGTCTTTTTAAAATGTATTTAAAATAAAATCATTATTGTTGACCAAGTGGGAGAATGTAAGAATTATGGTCACAATAATTAATTTTATACTTTAATAAACCGGATTAATCCTATCCATATCTTAAAGGGGTACATTGTACTATGATACAATGTGTTACACCGTATCGTTATTGCACAATTTTAGTAAGTATCTAATTGGAATTCCTTGATGGTTAGGGTTTCCTAATTAGAATCAGTTTCTATATTGGGTCCCAGTCCTCTCTCTATATAAACATATGAAGGCTAGGAGATCCATCATCCTAAGTGTTAGAGTGTAGAGGATTGAAGACTCAATACTCTCTGCAATCGAAGCAGTTCATCTTGGATTAAAGCGACGACAGGTATGTGATTTATTTAGTTTAATTATTATTTTGTGTATTGATCGTGGGGCGCTCGATCTTGGCTTCCACACTATTTTGCTAACACACCACTCTGTTTTTCTTTTTTTAACAAATAAAACTGATTGAGGATTTGGATTTTGGCTTAATGATATTGAAGCAGATAATATAAATTTATTAATTTTAGGTCCTTTAATTTTTTTCATCTTGAAACTCCTTAGAATCTTCTGCATTGAATTTTCATGAATACTACTTCAAGATTTTGATAAGCATTTCACAACAACATAATCAGATAGAGAAATTACAATAGAATCTGCACTACAGGTTAATAGGATGAGGACATGCCCAATCTCAAGTTAGTAAATAAATCACAGTAATTAAATTTGGCATAAGTGCAACAAGTTAATTCATTGTATCATCTGCATTAGACAGAAGTTGGATGAGTTTTCCTGTTTTCTCTTACCTTCATTTTTCGAACATATTAATTAGATGGTGTAATGGAACATAAAATTTCTTGCATAAAGAGGATGATTTTTTATTCCTTGTATTCTCAACTGAAATGTGTTACACATTAATGCATCCTTATTAATGTTGGGGTAAACTGCTATATTATAAGCCCAAAATTTAACTAAAATTTTAAAAGTTGAAATGGGGTGAACTGCTTCTAAGATGGGGTTGATCCAAAATCAACATTTTTCCTCAACTCAGAAGTTGAAAATTTCTTTTTTTTTTTTTGCCTACCGCGTGTAAGGTGACTGTCAAACGCGCTTCTGTGTACCTTCCAACAAATTCACTTTGTCCTCTCGCACACATTATGTACGTGTAAGTTGTCAAATAATATGGCACGGTATTATTATAGAAATAAGATTACATAACATGGCCCACTTGGGTACTATCCATTAGTTTACGTGCGTTACAAATTTATCGTCACAAAAAATTCATAGAAATAAGATTACATAACATGAGCCACTTGGGTATTTGGTGGCTCACTTGGGGATGATAAGTGTGTTAATGTTGATCTAGACGATGGACAGATCATCGTCACAAAAAATCATCCCTAATTAGATCCACTCTACATGGGTGCATAAAAAGGTGTAAGTAAAATATAAGAATAAAATGGGTATTAAGTTGGCCCACTGGTGACTATGTATAGGCTGATTTGATCTAGACATTGTGGTGATCATCGTCACAAAAAATAAGCCCTTGGATCAACTCCATGCGACCCCACTAAGAAGTGTAAACTAAGTGTAAATAAATAATTAATTATAAAGGACATATCTGGTATTTTGGTTTCTTGAAAGAAAAGGGAAAAAAATAAAAACATTAAACGACAACCAATATGCCAATTCATACACCGGCTTCATCGAGCTAGTGTGGCTCGGTGAAGCCGCATATATTAGATTTTTTATCTCTTAAGTCCTTTTTTCTTAAGTCCTTTTTAACACCTACAATAGTTGTTTAGTCTGTTTGTGGAGACTAGTTGCTAGAGTAGTTGGAAGCATAATTTCTAGAGTTTTTGGTCGTGGTTTCAAGTCATATTAAGGGAATTTCTCTTTAAATAGCAATCCAATCCAAAAATAAATAAAATAATAATATGCACTTTTCTAACTTTTTACTTTCAAATTTGCCATATTTTATCTATTTCAATATTTCAATCATATTGTGAGAGGCCTACTAAGAGAGAAATAAAGTTTAAAATGTTATATCTCTTATAGCATGTTTGGATTGCAGGAATGGAATCACATTCCTGGGAATGTGATTCCAAGCTTGTGTTTGGTTCGCGGAATCAGGCTAGAATCACATTCCCGGGAATGTGAGATTCTCCCATTTAGGGGGAATAGCAATCCCGTGGGGGGAGGTGGGATTGCCATTCCCATTCCCCCGGAATCAATTATGATATTTTTTGAAGACAATCTTACCCTTACATATTTTTACTATTTACAAATACAATCCCAAACCATGTTTAGACACTTCAACCTCTTTTTTTTTCTTTTTCCTAATCGTGACTTCTTTCTAGATGAGAGAAAAATAAATAAAAGAAGAGAAGAAGAAGAGAATAAGATCGATAGATTTCCATTTGAGACATTCAACGAGTATAAGTTTCAATCTAACTCCATGATTAAAAAGGTAAATAAACCAATATATATGAGTTATGAAAAAAATGAATTGATTTTTATTTTTTGATAAAGAATTAATTTTTTGTTTCAATGCTTGTATGAAAAATATGAATTAATTTTTTGTTTCCATGCTTGTTTTTAATAATATATATTTGGACGGGGTATAAAGGGAAAATTAGCCTCTTTTCGGATTCCTATTCCTGCATGAACCAAACACTAGAATAGGAATGTGGCAAGAATCATATGCATATTCCTTGTTGAACCAAACATAAAATAAGGGAATGTCATTCCCAGGAATAGCATTCCAGGAATCTGATTCCCAGGAATGTGATTCTATTCCCGCGATCCAAACATGACATTAGGGTTAAGTTCTTAGAACACAAAGTTTTGGCACAAGATTTCAACACATCCTATTCATTGTTGGATGCAATTATCTAACAGTTACCAACTTACATATATATGCATATCTTTTAATTTAGAAAGTGGTCCTTTAATTTAGGAAGTGATAAAGATCATTTATCTATAGATTTTAAACCATTGGATGATTGCGTGAAAAATTTCACGATGAATAAAATTCGTTGAAAACCTTGTGTTAAAACCTTATGTTCCACGAACTTGACCATATCACTTGAACTACAAATCATATTTTTACAAACTTTATATATTTGGAAAGCATTTCTCGAGATCTTCGAAACGAGATCAGTCACTAATAAAATTTTTTTGGATGAAAAATAAATATTTAAATTTACATACTATATTTAGTAATAGATTTGACATATATTTGAAAAATATTTGTTGAGATCTTCGAAACCAACCTAGTCACCAATATTTTTTGTTTTAGATTTTTTTTAATTTAGATTTTTTTTAATTATGAGGTATTTGTAAATATGCAATTTGCATAACATATTGAACTCGATTTTAGAATTTGCAGACTATGTTTAATAATATGTGGAACTCAAATTGCAATTTTCATTATTCCGACCTTTTGTTTTTGTTTACGCATATATTATCCAAATCCAATATGCAATTTATAATTAAAATAACAGAAGATGAGTTGCATGCTTTAAAAAGTACAATCTTTTTTGTTTTACGCGTTTGGTCCCCCGAGCTCAAGATGCGGCACGCTTACTAAAAAACTCAGTTAAAAAGATAAAAAAGCCCTTAATCTAGTGTAACAAGACGGAAAAACTATGTTATTTTGAACGGATGGCAGACAGAGAAAAATCAACTTTTAAATTAATTTTAACATTAAAATAACCATAACTTTTAAACTATAAATCAGATTTAAAAAAAAATTTATATGGTTGGAAAGCATTTTTCATGATCTTTAAAACAAGATCAGACACGACTACCAAATTTGAAGGAAAAAAAAATCATTCACGAAACGATGCAAACTCAGATCTGCATACGTTAATATCCAAATTATAGTATACAAAATAAAATTTGCATACAATAGTTGAATTTACAAAATATGGTTTCCTACTTTGAATTTATTTACCATAAATTTACTTCAATACTTTACTGAATATCAAAATAAAAATTTGAAATGCATATAGGCATAAAAAAATGCATAAGATGAAAAATAGATTATGCAAATAGCCAAATACAACTTGCATACTTAGAATTATGCAAAATAAGCAATTGTATATGGCTTCCTACATTTGAATTTAGTTACCATGAACTTTGATACCTTACGGAACATCATTAAAATATATTTATTTGAAATAGAAATAGGATTTAAAAGGTACACATGCTCAAAACTATGAAAAAAGGACTATGCAAACTACAACTTGTATTCTGGCATAAGTTTTTAACTATGCAAATGGAGATTAAAATTCCACATGTATACTTTAGTAAACATCAAAATATGCTTATTTGAAATGCATGTATGATTTGCAGATGCTCAAAATTATGTAAAAAAGGACTATGCAAATTACAACTTGCATAACGCCAAGGTTTTTATTATGCACAATCTGGTTTGCATACCTAGGTACACAAATTTTTTTTTTAAAATTTGCTATTATTATCTAATCTCATTTTGAAGATCTTGAAAAATACTTTCCAAAAATATAAATTTTGTCAAATTCTAATTTGTAGATTAAAAGTTCACAATATTGGGCTGAAAACCCTCCTTTTATACCAGTTTCAAGTAGAGGACAAGCAATTTTTGTTTTATAAGTCTAATCCCTACTTTTCAACGTTTTATAAGGAAAGGAGTTAATTCCTTCTTTTATTTTAAAACTCTAAAATTTTGGTACCTAAACTACCCTTCTCTTTGCTAACCACGTATATTTCTAACTATTTTTGCTTGTATTGACCGATGACGTGGCAGAGAGAGAAAATAAGTTTTTTTAAAATTAAAAATGCTATAACTTTTAATCTACAAATTA
>MVGT01003685.1:32482-52321 GCA_002174775.1 Macleaya cordata
CCACAAAAGCCTATCAATTTTAAAAGTCTACCATTTTGATGTTCACCATCATACATACGAATACTATGTAGAATTTTTCAATATCTACAATTAGATACATGGGTAAGTGCACATTAAAAATCAGATAACCCTAAATTTCACAAGTCTATAAAAATCTATAATTAAAAATCCTAATTAAGTAGCATAAGAATTTTTTAACATAGTTAAAAGTTTGAGGAATAAATGAAATATGGCAATAGAGAATATAAGGTTTTAAGCATATGGTTTAAAATGCGCTTGTAGAAAGTCTGGTTGTATCACTCAAATAAAAGTAGGAAGAGAAATGACAAACATATGTTGTCATTTTCTTCTGTTCCCTTTTCAAATTTTTAAAAGACCTGCCCAACATATTTCGGTCGCGGATTGAGAAACTTCTCCACCTTTAAAAAAAAAAAACCTAGGTGGGCCGCACTTGTACCCGTCATGAGTCAACAACACGTGTCAATGGACTTTCTTTCGTCCCACGAAGTTGGCGACAGCTGTGATCTTTTCAACTGACTAATTAGGTAGGGTCTCTCCAGTCTGCGCCAGAGTTTGGCTGCCTTCACTCTCTATTTGCAACAGCTGGTTCCTAGCATGCAAAATAGCTAAGTTAAACCGATCTTGCTGACCCCACGTGACATGGTTGAACTAAACCAACTTACCCTAGGAACGAATTAGGGCATGGATTGTGGGAAACTCCAAACTTCAGGGTTTGCAACCTCAAAAGTGTAGAGATAGGTAATGGCAAGTTCCACATGCGACTTCAAAAAAGGAGCCCGGCGACAGAGACATTGTTGGACGAGTACCTCTACTCTCTTCCCCCTTTTCTCTTTTCTTTGCCATTCTTTCAAAAAAGTGGCGGCAAATAGTTTGAGGTGCCGAAAATTAACCTTTAAGTCATCTCCATAACACCCTACAAAAAGTATGTTGCAATATTGTCATTAAGATATATTGCCATATCCCTCAAAGATAAAATCCATAAAATTTCAAGTATAACTTCCACTAATTGAAGTTTAATTAGCTCCTCTCTTAACTTATCTATTAAACTAATTTCAAAGTTAACTTCAACCAATTTTTACTAATTCAACATAGAGCCGAAGTTTCCAACAAAAAGATTGATGATCCAAGGGTGTTAGGGTGATCTCTTCACCATATTGATCATCCCAATATAAAATCACCCCATTCTAAAATTTCTAAGTCCATCAAAAGTTAGTTTAAAATTATCCAAAAAAAAATTGAGAACTCATAAATAATCCAACTTTTGATGGGTTAGAAGTTTTAAAAATGTGATATTTGGTGATGAAGATCTATATAGTATGTCATTCTGATCAAAACTCATCCACTGGATCATCTTTGTATGGGACTTGCAATACATTGGGCATTTTGATACTAGGCAATGTATCCTTCCTCAAATATGATATATGAGATAGTATTCACACACACTTTTATTCATATAGTTGCTTGTGGAGCCCGGCCCTATGGAGATGATCCAAGAGCTGATTTTGAGTGAGAATGTTATGCTCATCATGTAGATCAACCTCATTGAATATTAGCCTATTCTAAAACTTGTAACCCTAATATATCCATTGATTGCAATTAACGGAAAAATAAATAACTCATTCAACGTTGATTTCCAATAAGTTGATGATGGGATAAAAAATTGTTGAATGGTCTTATTTTTTGTGAGGATGATCTACATGGTGAGAAGAACATACTCACAAAAAATGATATATTGGATCATCTCCATGTAGACCCTACAGTCTACACTATAAACCTATTGTATGAATTATTATGTATGAGATTTTTTTCTTTATATAAGGTTTATTTTGAAAAAATTGAGTGTAGGCAACTGCCTACCCTTGCCTCTATGTGCATCCGCCCCTGACCTTACATAAATCAGCATAGTTGTAATGCTTATTCTGAGATTTCGAAAACCCTAGGCCAATTCATAAAACAAAGTCCCATTAAGGGTTTTGTTAACTTGTGCCCTAAGGGCACACGTTAACAACAATCATTTGTCTACTTTTTTGTTTTGGGAAAAGTAAAATTACATTGGAAATCCTCCAAGAGCTCCAACGAGTTTACCTTCCAATAATACCCTCACAAATATATCTTACTTTATTGTTTTATTCGACCAATTTTTTTTTACACGTCTTGGAAGAGTCATGGGTCCCATGAAACACTTCAACGTTACCAAGGCCATAGACTTTTGTCTTTCTTTGATTTTTTTTCCTCATCATCACTCAATTTTTTTTTGTTAATATATGTTAAAAAAAAACTATATTCGACCAAATTTTTGGTGATCCATCAGCCACGTACATCCTTACACTTCGCAAGAAATAATAGTAAACTCTTCACAAAAAATCATATGGATGATGATGATGATAGATGGATGGATAAATGAATGGTGGTGATCTAGTGATAGATGATGAGGATGGATGGTGGTGATAATGGTGACAATAATAATGATTTCACGATGAATGGTGATGCTGATTACCATGCATGATGGACGATCGTGACCATGATCGATAATGGATGATCATGATCAGAACTTGATTAAAAATCATCGGTAAAGAATCAATGGTGAGAACTTCCAATTAATTTTCGATAGGGTTAGAAGTTTTGTAATAGGTTAATTTTTGTAAGGATGATCTACATAGTAAGAAAAACACCATCACCAAATTTTAGCCCTTGTATACAATCCAACTTTACCTTACATCAATTTGGTTTGGGTTCGGTCCTAATATCATTTCCGCCTAATAAAAGTAAAAATCTTTACGTGGCGACTGATCGTTCGCCATTTGATGATTTTTTTATTATTTTACTTATTTCAATTTTTACAAAAAAAAAAAGAACAACAGTTGATTACTCTCTTTTTCTTTCATGCAGTCTCAAACCCAAAAATAAAAGGTTCATTTTCACGATTAAAAAAAAATAGAGCTCTACAAAACTAGACCTCATTGTTTTTTTAGAGTTCTTCATATCCATATGGGCACCCATGCTAGTGTTATGATTTCTGAGTCGTGCCCCATGTCTCTTTAATTTTTAGAGTAATTACCCCCTAAACTTATTTTAGTAAGTAATGATGACTCAGATTAATAAAAAAAGAAGGGCAAAAGGCCAAAATATTATCTATTTTCTCCACAAGATTTTCAACCATTCTTAAATATTTTTTAATTTTTTTAGCATGTTTAGTTTTTTTAAACTTTTTTGAGTCTGTTTAGTCCATTCTTTGCTTTTTAGTTTTCACATTTTAATTTTTTATCTTTTTCAAGTACCTTCTTATTTTTTCTACTTGTACTGCTATTAAAGATAGAAAGTTACTTATTTTTTATTTTTTAAACTTTAAAATGTTATTTCTCTTAAACTAAAAATTTGATTTTAGCAAAATTCATACATTTGGAATGCTCTTTTGGAGATCTTTAGAACTAAAACAATATAAAAACTTTTCTGTACGCAAAAAATATGCAAAAATTATTTTTTCTATTATGTCGAGTAACTGATTTTGACGAAATTTATATATTTAGAAAACACTTTTCGATATCTTCAGTTCTTATTTTGATGCTACCTAGTTTTGAGATTCACAAATTCAAATTTGGATGTAATTTAAATAAAAGGTATAGTTTTAGAAGTACTTTTTTGTTTATTTATGCAAAAATAATTATATATATTATAACTTTAAGTTAAAATTAAAATTTTGTGTAATGCAAATGATTGATAGTTGAGTATGTGCCAACCTAATTGGGATGTACTCAAACTATAGTGATACACTTCTCACTTTTGTTTGGCAAAATAGCAAACGACGTACTTATTTAATTATTTTAATAAAAGTTGGTTAGTTGAGAATTTCACATTTAGTTTTATATTTTTCATAATTTTAATATAAGTTGACACTATGGCACAACACAATGGCACATGGCACAGCAAAATGGTATTATGGCACATCGAAATAGTATTATGGCACAACAAAATGGCACTGTAGCATAACAAAATGGAATTATAACATGGCACAATAAAATAGCATTATGGCACATGACACAACAAAATGGCATTATGGCACAGAAAAATGGCATACGACAACAAAATGGCAAATAGCACGGCTATGGTAAGAATGATGGCACGTTTGATAACACGGTAACAGGCACGACACGACATTAGGCATGCTATATTATTAGATCATGCCTTGTTGCACCTTCAGTGTTAATGGACGGCACAGAACGACCCAGTTAAGTAGCTGTGCCAGCACGACACAACCCATTTAACACCTCAAATTAACTATTGTTATTCTATTTTTTTAAAATAAAATTAAAATAAATAAGTTAATAAATAAATAAGAAAACAATCATCTAATGAGGCGGATCAATCAGCACGGAAAGATTTTTACTTTTATTATTCGGAAATGATATATATTGGGATCGAAAGTTTGTGAACCAAACCCAAACTAAATTGATGTAGGGTGTAGTTGGATTATATACAAGGGCTGAAATTTAGTGATGGTGTTCACCTTACTATGTAGATTGTCCTTACAAAAAATCAGCCCATTGTAAAACTTCTCCACTATCAAAATTAACTGGAATTCCTCACCATTTATTCTTTACTGTTGATTTTTACTCAAGTTTTGATCATGATCATCATTGTCGATCACGTTCATGATCGTCCATCATGCATGGTCTTCATCATCATCATCCATCGTGAAATCATCATAATTGTCACCACTATCACCACCATCCATCCTCTTGATCCATTATTAGATCACCACCATTCATTTATCCATCCATCTATCATCATCATTATCAATGTGATTTTTTGTGTTTGTGCAGACAATTTACGATTTTTTTTTGCGAAGTGTAAGGACTAAGGATGTGGTCGATGGATCACCAAAAGTTTTGGTGGAATATAGTTTTTTTTTTAACATCTTTATTAACAAAAAAATTTATTAAGTGATGATCTGGAAAAAAAAAGAAAGAAAAATAACTAAAGAATGACAAAAAGTCTATGGCATTGGTAACGTTGAAGTATTTTGTGGGCCCCATGACTTCTAAGACGTGAAAAAAAATTAAAACAGTCGAATAAAACAATAAAGTAAAATATATTTGTAAGGGTATTATTAGAATGTAAACTGGTTGGAGCTGTTGGAGATTTCCAATGCAATTTTGTTTTTCCCAACCCAAAAAAGTGTGCAAATTAATGATTGTTGCTAACGTGTGCCCTTAGGGCACATGATAACAAAACCCATATATTAATATGAAAAACTGGCAAATACTTTAAAAAAAACTATGAAATTATAAATTTCGACTAATAATGTTTTCTTCAAGGTCTTTATATATGAAAATAATAATATGTGCTTTAGTAGGAAATCCGGTCTTTCGAAAAACACACAGGAAAAAAATAAGGTTTTAAAATTTTCTTGATTTCCAATGGAACGTCTTATAGTTATATGTATCAATAAAGATTGATTTTGTTAATTACTTTTGAAGTGTGATCAAACTAACTCCATGTAGTATGTTGAAGATAATGACCTCGTGCTCCGATCTACTGGTTTGGATCTTCCTTTTTCTCCTTCAATCAACCTGAAATGAAAACCCTAATTTGCACTAACTTTAATGGAGGCTAGGGTTTGTATTTCTCCCAAAACACTTAACTAAAACGCGGAACTGAGAGAAAGAAGGGAGAATTGTGGGGGGTTTTGGCATATAGGGAGGTCCCAAGCTTACTCAGTATTCTAGTCTAATCAGTTCTTTTGGGCCCCACATCTTTTAGCTAATTTTATTTTGTATTTAATTATTTGTGTCTCATACAAATTAGAATACAAAATAAATAATTACAAATTAGTCTACCATACTTTTGTAATTGAATACTCTGAAAGATGCAGTATTTAAAATTAAACCCTTCATCTCTTAATACTTTTTTTTTAAGGTAGGGAACTATTGTCCAAGATACATATTTTTTAAGGCATAGATACACAAAATTAAGTGTGTGAGAAGCACAATGAAACCGCCAACAACATTAGATCAGGATCAAAGTCATCACCAATGGAACTGCCACTTAAGGGCTATGAAAACCACCACCAACGGGCTATATATATATATATATATATATTGCTATAATTATATGGGAGAAACTTAGTGGTAAACCACACACCTAAGAAGTTTCGATTCCAAGATCTCCCAAGACATGGAAGGGATCAATGCACTACCGCTTGGGCAAATGCCCATATTTTAATACTGTAATTAAACCCTTCACCTTATACTGATATTCATATAACCCTTAAGTTAGTAAACTATAGAGATATTTTGCTTTTGCCCCCCATTTCATAATCCTAATTCATAAGACCCCCCACTTTTGTTCATAATTCGTTTAGCCCCTCATTTTTTATGGTTCCGTTAAAAAGGACGTTATGTGACTCACGTAAGTATGTAAAAAGACTTAAATGCCCATTGTTTAAGTAAATACATGGGCATAATCTTGATAAAACTGTGGGTTACAATTACCTCCTCCTCTTCTTCTTCTTCTTCTCTATTCAACCATCATCAACCCCATCCGCCACCATCACTATAGGAAACACACCACCAACAGCTCCGCCACCACTATATATTATCACCACCACCATTTCAAAAATTCTCCCTCACTCATACCTCCCCTTAAACCATGGCAAGAAATGCATCGAATCTCTCCAAAACCAAATGTATACAGCTCCCTCTCTCTCTCACATATCTATTGTTTCTCTTCTAAATGCATAGATTTATATGCAGATTAGGGCTTTAAATTTTCTTTTTTCTGTCTTCTGAAATTGAGTTTTAGTTAATTATTTTCACCATTCTTCATGATTCTATAAATTGAACCTACCCATATCTGGTGACTGGTGGTGGTGGTGTTGGAACTAGCGGTGGTGTGTTCTATTGCAGGCGGTGACCCATGGGGTTGATTGCGGTGGTGTTCGATTTGGATTCATCTCTGGTATGTAATTTTTATTTGATTTTGTAATGGTGGTGCCGATGACTAAGGATTGTGGTGATAATGGTGGTGGTGGTGGAACTGGCGGTGATGTATTTTTTGAGAGACGGTGACCCATGAGGTTGGTGGTGGAAGGGTGAACTGAAAGAGAAGAAGGAAAGGTGAATGTAACCACACTTTACGATCTGTTGTAGGGATATTTCGGTCTTTTCGGCATGTCACATGTGGTCACGTGAGTCACTTAACGTCCTTTTTAACGGAACCATAAAAAATGAGGGGCTAAACGAATTATGAACAAAAGTGGGGGGTCTTATGAATTAGGATTATGAAATGGGGGGCAAAAGCAAAATATCTCTAAACTATAACTTGTCAATACTTTTAAGAGAAATTACATCTAAGTCCTTGACTTATCACATGTGCAAAACATATAATTATTATTCTAATAAACTCTAGAGAGATTACTGGCTAGTGTAGAATAATAATTCTTGCATTGTGAACCAAGAAAATATCATTTGATTTGTAAATTTCATGTTGAACTAACATATTCTTCCTATGTAATTATAATCATCCGATATGTCCTTGGGACTTCCTTTAAGGCTCATCACCACCTCTTCGCCCAACTAAGAAAACTTTTGCAAAAGCAATACAACTGATTGTAATCCCACCTGTACAACTCTCGTTACCCTCATACAAGGGAGAATATATCTCTATTCGGATCAGTGAAGAAGAATACAAAGCAAGTCTGCCCGATTGCAAGACCAATGTTTTGGGTAGATTAATCCTAATGAATGGTGATACTCCACCAAAACTCACAAATCTTCGATCTCAGCTACAAACTCTATCACCAAATCTTAATCCGCGGAGAATAGTGCTAATCGGCAAGGGATATTTTTATTTTCATTTCTCTTCTCTTAAGCATATGTCAAAACTTTGGTCCATGTAAGCTTGGAATCTTAAGCCAGGAGTTCTTTGCCTATTTCCTTGAATGCTTGACTTTAACCCAGGAAACAAAGCAAATGCACTCGCAAATTTGTATTCCGCATATCGAATCTCAGCCAAGAATACTGGAAACCGCACATTCTCTTTGAGATCGCTAGAGGGGTGGGCCTACTAAAACAAATCAACAATGCTACTTCGAGTAGAATTTTTGGTCATTATGCTCGCATATTGGTTGATATTGATCTACTACAACCTATGCCAAACAAACTTCTTGTCGAAAGGGAAGATTTTATATTTTTTGTCGAAATTGAATACGAGAGGCTTTTGGCGAATGCAAGGTGCGTAGATCTGAGCAAAAGCAGATTTGTAACACCTCGGATCCTGGGTTCCATGGCTCAGCCCATACTTGGGCCGAAACCATGACTCAATCTGAAGTGTTAACGAGTGAAAAGAAAATTGACATCTAAACAACTCAAAACATGCTTTTGGGGTTATTTTTAATTTAAAAGGAAACACTTTTTGTAGAAGTCAATAGGTAAAATATATAATACTAAATTAACTTACCTAGGTTCTAAATTCACATAAGCAAACAGAAGATTTCCTTTGAAAGGAATAAGAGTTTGTCTAGAAAATAAAGAGAAAAATCTAAGAAACTTCTTTTAAAGATTTTTCAATTAAATTTTGGTGAACTTTCCTGCATTGATTACTAGAAAGTTAGGGTTTGTTTGGGTTATCAACGGTGATTGGGTATTGTATGCATTTATGGAAACACATTGGTAATCGTATTGAGCGAAACGATCTTTACAATCTAAGTCCTCGTCCAACTACTTTTGTTGGAAAATTCTCTCTTCTCTAACATTGTTGAGTCTAACAATGAGGCATATAGTGACAGTAGAGCACTTATGGATCCTCTTCTTACAACTCTACGGTATTATAAGGTAATTTCTAGCTCAAACTAGGAATAATTGAATCCCTTCTAAAATTTAAAGGGATTGATAGTGAAAATTCTCATTTCCATATCAGGAACTTTGAAGACATTTGTGGTACAATGTACTATAATAGTATCTTTGATGAAGCTCTAAGACTTCGTCGCTTTCCATTTTTGCTAAAATATAAGGTTAAAGATTGGTACTAATCAATTCCTCTAGGGTCGGTCAAAACTTGGGTCACATATTTTGAGTGAGCAGACCATGACCAAACTTCATAGGTCTCTATAGAGGTGTCAATTGGGCCGTGCTGGGCCGGCACGGCACGGACCTCTAGTGGGCTGGGCTGGCACGGCACGGAGCACGGTCGGCACGACAGGGTTTCGTGCTAGGCCGTGCCGTGCCAAGTCAAAGTTTAGGTCAGCCTAGCACGGCCCACTGGCCCAGCACGACTGGGCCTCGTGCTGGGCCGTGCCAGCCCAGCGTGCCATGGGCCGCCCATCTGAAATCCCGCCCTTTTTTTTTTTGAATTTTGAACGTGCCTGGGCCGCCCAACGGGCTGGCCCATCGTGCCTTAATGGGCCGAAATCAGTAAAAAATATTTTTTTGCCTATTTTTGTGTTTTTTTCATTTTATTTGACATTTATTACTTATATAAATATATTTACTAAATTTCTAGTTATTAAAAACTTTATTTATAAAAATATTTTAAAACTTAAAAATTTACATTAACATTAACAACTCAAATAAATTATTTAAAATATTAAAAATTTAAAATTAGAACACCATGTTGAATAAAATCCACTAATAAACTTTATTTATTAATATTAATTTTAAATTGAATACAAAAATTACATAAAAAAGGTGAGAATTGCATCACTATAGTTTGAGCACATCCCAACTAGGTTGGCACCCACTCAACTATCAATCATTTGCATTACTCTAACCTCTATAAGTTATTTAAAGAAAAAATTTACATCATAGTAAAAAAAAAAATTTACATATAACTTAAATTCTATTCATTATCAGTTGCTGCATCTAAATTTGAAAATTCTTCCGCCAAATCATCATAGATTTCTTGTTCTCTGTTTTCTGAATCGTCCCAATCCTTCAAGCAGATCAAAGCATCTAAGATATCTGGATTTAGTCTTGTCCTTTTCTCGTTCAATACCCTGCCACTTGCACTAAAAGCAGACTCCGATGCTACTGTGGACACTGGAGGAGTTAGTAAATCACGTGCCATGATGGAAAGTATTGGGTAAGTCTGACCTTGTACTTTCCACCATTCTAAAATATCAAAACTATATGCCTCTTCTGCAGATTTAAAATGTGGAGCCGGAGTTTCCAAATAAGAATGAAGTTCTGTTTTTACAGTTGTACCACCTATACTTGCCATTTGATTACTATCTGCAAGTAATCTCCAAGAAGCATCTCTAGTTCTAGTGGTTGGTGGTGGCATCATAATTGTACGTTGTACATTACCAAAATTTGTTTCATAATAAGTATATAAATTACTTAACAAAGTTATAATACTTTCAAATGTATCATGCATTTCAATGTGTAAAATATTACAAATGCCCATAATTAGTGTCATAGTACCATTTAATTTTTTTCTAGGGTCCATTGTAGAGGCTAAATAATAAAGAGGTGGGATATGTTCCCAATATTTTAGAAATTTTTCTTCCATTTTTTCACAAACTTTATAATAAATTGCATATGTTCTACATTCTCTAAAAGCTTCTGCAATATTATATAATTGGTTAAGAGCAATACAAGTAGTAGGATAATAAACACCTGACAAAGCATTTGTTGCATTATAAAAAATTTCTAAAAAGTTAGAAAAATTAGATGCATTGTCAAAATCTACCATTTCTAAATTTGAGTGACCATGTTGATTATAATAATCCATAATTACTGCTTCATAACCTTCACATGATTTCAACATAAGATAAGTTGAGTTCCAACGAATAGGTATATCAATTTTAAATTTTCTAGGCTTCAAATTATAAGTTTCACACATTTTTTTAAATGCTTGAAGTCTAGAAGGTGAAGTAACAATAAAAAGAATTGCTTCTCTAATTTTATCAATAAAATTAAGATCTTTATCACTATTAATTATTTTAATTCCATCTTGAACAATTAAATTAATAATATGGCATGCACATTTAACATGAAATAATTGTCCTTGATAAGGAGGCTTAAAACTACGTTTAAAATATTCAATTGCATTAGTGTTAGCACTATGATTATCAAAACTAATACTAAAACATTTAAATGCAACATTATATTCATTAAGAATGCCTAAAATACATGTATATATATTTTGACCACTATGAGGATATTCTACCATGCGGAGGGCAATAATTTTTTTAACTAAAATCCAATTGCTATTAATATAATGGGCAGTAAGAGAAAGATAACCAATTTTATTAATACCAGTCCACATATCAGAAGTAAAAGAAATTGCACCAATATGGTTAGCTAATTCATTAATTATAATTTGTTTTTTCATATTATAAACCTCCATGGTATCACTTCTAATAGTATTTCTACTAACTTTACTAAATCCAGGTTGAAGATAATTCTTCACCCAACTCTCTAATCTACGATCTTCCCCAAAAGTAAATGGTTGCTCAGCCCCAGCTACATAAACTGCTAAACCCTCCCTCATTTTTTTCTGATTATATGTAAAATTTGAAATTGATCCACTACTACCTACCTTGAGCTGGGCTTGTGTTGGGTCATTAGTATTAGCATGTTTTGGAACACATGCTTCTATGTGTCTTTTTAAGTGACCTGTACCACCTGTTGACTTAGATGAATAGGTTGCACTACATAAATTACATACTGCTCTCTCTTCAATTTTTCCCTTGAATGGAACTTCTTTAACTGTAAAAAATTGCCACACATCCGATTTTTTTTGTCTTTTAGATGAAGTGGCACAAGAACTACCTGGGGTACCTTGGTTGGAAGCTTGAGGGGGTGTGGCATTAGAATCATCAACTTCATAGAATTGGTTAGCATCCATATTTATCAAATTATGTAATAATATATAACAAATTAAATAAAAAAATAAATACCTCAACTAAATGTGGGAGAAACTTGAGAATAGAAATTTTTTTTGAGATGAGAACCCTTGATTTTGAACTAACTTGCTTGAATTTGAGTTGAGGGCCCTTGATTTTGAGTGATCTTGCTTGAATTGTTGTTGTGATGTGAGTTTGAGAGAGATTTTGAGAGAGATATGATGAAAAGTAAGAGTAGATTTGTGATTTTTGTGATGAAAATAGGTGGGGGGGTGTTAGTATTTATAGAGGGTGTGGGGTACCATGTATGGACCAAATTACCCCTGAAAATAGCCGTTTTTTGGCTGTTAAGGGGGGTAATTTGGTCAAAAACACAAAAAGAGCCGTTTTCCTGACGTTGGGCCGTTATCGTGCCTGGGTCGTGCCGTGCCGTGCTTTGGCCCATCGTGCCGACCGTTAGGCACGTAACGGCTCTAATCGTGCCGTGCTTCGTGCCGGCCCATCGTGCTGGGCCGTGCCGTGCTGGGCTCGTGCTGGTTCCGTGCCGTGCTGGGCTGTGTGCCGTGCTTGGGCTGGGCTGGGCCAAAATCGTGCCCGTGCCGTGCTCGTGCTGCTGGGCTCAAGAGGCCTGCCCAGCACGGCCCAGCCAATGGGCCGTGCCAGCCCAGGCACGAAATGGGATGGGCTGGGCTGGGCTGGGCTGCCACGTGGCCGTGTTGGGCCGTGCCGTGCCTGGGCCGCCCAGCCCAATTGACACCTCTAGGTCTCTACAAGTGTCATCTCAGATTGGAATCGAGTAACTCAGATTCGTAGCGACCGTTGAGATGTTGGGCATATGTACACAGTACATGCAGTAAATTTCAGAATAGATGCCTCAACTTCTAAAAATCGGATACAGTATCATTTCAAACTAAAAAATTATAATACTTTAACTATTAATAACCATAACTCTTAAGATCAATAAAAATCAAACAGGTGTTTTCGAATTAAAACCAAGGAGTTTTAGAGAAAATATTCCAACTATGTCCCGAAAATAACATACTTTCAACTAAAATAAAACATCTAGTTCATCTAATTAAAACTTCTAAATATTTAACCAAATGTACGTAAAAGTTATTCTTTTCTTTTTATTTTAAATCTTTAAATTTTTTTTCTTTCACTGTCATACCCAGTATGATCTTCTACTAGAAACCACACTTAGTGGTAGAGGATTGGTATTATCCTTGAACCACCACACGCTACAAGTAGCAATACTTTGATTAAATATAATTAATTATTATTTAAATCTCGGATCTAGCATGATCAAAATTATTATCTTTTCATGATCACAGAATAATCCTTAATTACTTAGAATAATAATAATAACGATACTCTCTTAAGTGAAAATCATACGTATAGAGTACGATTATGAAATTCTTTACCTTTTTCGTTGCTCGAATCCCTCCAATTCAATGAACACTGAAATTGAACACACACCACCAATATCTTACTCTAGACACTGACACTTGTTTTAATGGAGTTTTGGGGCTGAAATGATAGTAAACAAGGTGAGGGAGGGGCGGCTTTGGTGCTGGTCGGCCTCCTCTCTTTCACCCATTTTTGTTTTGTTTTTGAAACACAACCCTCAAAAAATGGGAGAAGATAGAGGGGACAACTATGCTATTTTTGGTTAATCTAATTCCTTTCCTTATCTCTTAAAATTTTCAAACAAATTAGCTAACAAATTTAGAGAAGTTTTAGGAAATATTAGATAAGGATCGACTAGGTTTTGGTGACTTATTTTGAACGATCTAGATTCACTTAAATATAATTTAAAGGTTGAGATCGTGTAAAAGGATTCTCATACAACTAAAGTGTTGGGGTTTAAGCCCTAAAACAATTTAAATTGATAACATTGATGAATTATATTTATTAATGTGCATAATATTATATTATTACTTTATCCATATGATGGATTAAGTGTTATTCACAAGATGATGTTGTAAGTAAATTATTTGTATAAAGTGTTCATACATAGAGAGATGTAATTTACTGGGTCCTCATATTCTTGTATTGTTCATAGTCAGTGATGAATCTGGACAATTCATCTAATAAGACTATAACACACTAAACTTCTATATTATAGGGTGATGTGTCTCCATCACCGGAGTGGCGACTCTAAGTCAGTGTGTTGGTGTATTTAAAATACACTGAACAGGCCAGACATAATACTTTTTATGCTATTGTTAGCATATAAAAAGATTCTGAAAAACTTATTGATTACAAATGTCCTAAATCCTGAGAGCAGATTATACCCTACAAGTTAGTTTCTACTTACTTTGAGCTACCAAACAGTGAGGTCAGATAACGCAAACGTAATCCAATATTCTGGATAGGTTGGGTGGTCGAAGTCACTTAGTGGGATTACTTTGTGTCAATAAGGAATCCACACTAAAATGATATTCCCTTGAGAGCCTAATCTAGAGTATTAATTATTCTAGACTGTGCAGTGATCCTATAAAATATTTAATGGATTATTAGAATAATTATAATGGTCTGATACGGTAGGCAAGGACTAAGATATAATTACTTGAAAGGTGCTAACATTAATAATTAACTAGTCTTGTGTGGCCCATTCTAAAAAAATTATTTTTAATTTTATTAATTTTTAGAAACTTTTTTTTATGTATTTTATTTTTTAGAAACTTCTTTTATTTAGTGTGGAAATATCTTCTTTTTTTATATATATTGGTCCATGTATTTATAATGTAGGTTTTTTTAACCTACACCTAAGAGAGAGGGTTCTGTTAACCTAAAGGATTCTTCTATAGTATATTATAATAGATGTTACCTTGGTGTCTATTACGAATATCAGTTAAGTGGAGGGATTATTTGCTAGTATTAGCGAGTGAAAGGCTTCTGAATAATATTCATTTACTCGAGAGTATTCAGTTGCAGTTATTTAGTGGACTTAACTGTAATTAGATTTATTCTTTGAGAACTATATGAGATATATGGACCTCAAAGTAATAAATCAAAAGTTTAAGTAAGTAGGGCCCATATGGACCTAACTTAGAGCTAAAGATATGGGAAGAGGGTCCTTCTCTATAAATATAGATAGGGCTTATGGGATAGCCCACCATAACTTATATGTCTCAACCTCTCTCCCTAATTTAGAATTCAAGTTAGGATAATCTTAAAAGCACCCCATAATCTTATTGGCAGGCCCCATAAGGTTAACATTGGTCAAACATATTTGACTATAAAATCTTAAAGGCAACTCCCACATTGGTCAAACTCCTCTCCTCTTCTGTCGCCGCCGCCACCGCCACCACCATTCTGTCGCCACCGCCGCCGCCGCGGCCACCACCATCACTACAACTACACAACCACTACCTCCACAACCATCACCATCACCTCCACAACCATCACCACCACAGCACATGCCCATCACCACCACATCATATCCACCACCTCCACAACCATCACCACCATCGGTTAGATATGTATTTTTTGGGTTCCACTATTGTTTCTTTTAAAAAAAGAAGAAAGAACGGCATCACAATGTCGAAAGGAGGCCTATTTTGTTGATTTTAAATGAAAAAATTGGATTTCGATACTATTTTTATTTTTCCTTCACAAATAAAAATCTGCACTGTAAGTCTGTTTTACACGGACAAAATCAGCAGCGCGGCGCCAAAATATTAACCCAAAATCAGTAAGAAACCAACAAAAATAAATTTTCAAGAAAACATGTAAAAAAAATCAAATCGGTAGTTGGGTGCCGATTTGGGTTCCCAAAATCTGCAGTTGGATGCCGATTTAGGTCCACCGAATCGGCAGGTGGGTGCCGATTCACACTTAACCATTTCACAGGTAACCAACTGCTGATTTTATTACAAATATTATAAATAAATATATAGTTAGACAAACAAGAACCAATCCAGGCCATAAACAATGGTTAATTAAACAACACCCCAGCCTAATCTCAATCTAGAGTTTAATTATGGTTACAATGAATTTTATAATTTAAACTGATCAATTATAAATAAACTAAACCAGCCATCCATTCAAGCTAATCTTCTTCTTGTTTTGGTTCATCATCATCGACCTTGATTGGATCATGATCATTAACATTAACTAGGTCCTGGTACTTAATTATACGACATAAAACATCATTAAATAATAACCAAAATAACCAACATCATTAATATTATTTGGCAAACATCCAGTTAATACTCTTTGAACCAAATCAATCATGACCGTACTTAGATATATAATAAAACCCTGTATACCCCACCAAACTTTCTCTCGCTGTAATTAATGAAAAAAAGAAAAATAAAAGGCTATAGCTTTAAAATGCCAAAATAACCCTAACCATGGAAAATTAAGTGTGAATCGGCACCCAACTGCCGATTCAGTGGATCTAACTCGGCATCCAACTGCCGATTTTGGGAACCCAAATCGGCACCCAACTACCGATTTGAATTTCTTGCATGTTTTCTTGAAAATTTATTTTCGGTGGTACCTTGCCGATTTTGGGTTAATATTTCGGCGTCGCGCTGCCGATTTTGTCCGTGTAAAATAGAGTTACAGTGCCAATTTTTGTTCGTGAACGAAAAATAAAAAACAGTACTGAAATCCAATTTTTTCGTTTAAAATCAACAAAATAGGTCTCATTTCGATATTGTGATACCGTTCTTTTTTTTTTTAAGGAACCCTGGGTGGAAGCCGAAAAATTTAGATCTAACCGACTTTCTTCCCTCTCTTTCTCTTTCAAATTTTCGACATGGTGATGAAGATGGTGGTCGTAGTGAAGTGGTGGTGATGGTTATAGTGATGGTGGCGGCGATAAGGTGGTGGTCGGTAGTGGTCGGTGGTGAGATTGTGGTGGTGGTGGAGTGATTTGTGATGGCCAAACTATTTTGACCAAGAGGAGGGGGTGCCAATAAGATTGGGGACTGCCAATAAGATTATGCACATTTTCGGGGGTGCCCCTAGAGGGAGTCTGCCAATAAGATTTTGGGGCTTGCCTATAAGTGCTCCCTTCAAGTTATGATCTAAAAAGTTTTCGAAACTCTAAGTTCACAATACATTCCCATCTGAATTTAAAATTGATTTTTGAGGTACTTCGGAGCAGAATTGGAGATTCGCTATTTTACGCAAAGTTGTAGGAAATTAAATTTTTTATCAAAAAAAATATATCATATAGGCGAATCGGATCAACCAATAGAGAGTTATGACCAAACTACAGTTGTTGTATTCTTTGAGATTTTTCGACGACTGATTCAGAATGTGGGAGGAAGATCTAGGATTACATGCAAGAGTTTAAACGATATATATCTAATCTTCAAGTTATTGTTTTAATTCATGCATCGTCATGTGATTCTTGTTAGAACTATAATCAGGATCTAGGCATGCTGATTTACTGAATAAAATAATAGCAAAGTCAATCATCGTACCTTATTAATCGCGGAAGTCTAATGGAGGCTTTCACCAGAGAGAAACCTACAACCCTTATGCCTTTAGCAGATGATGGGGCTCAGATTGCATAAGGCTAAGGGTTGACCTCCTCTCTATTTATAAACTGTAACCCTAGATTTTCCTAACCCATCAAGGAAACTAGAGTTGTAGAGAATCTACACTTACTAAATAAATTAGGATTACCACCCAACCAAGAAACCTTAATTCCTTAAACACTTAGTCCCTTCTATTCACACATGTGGGACCACAATATTTCTAATTAATACATAATGGCAATTTTCCAGACTGAATAGGGAAATATATGTTGTACTATGGGCCACAATCTTACAATTCTGTGAAGGAAAAATAGTTATTCGTTTCCGTTGCATAAGTTTAATATAGACCTTATTTTTTCCAACATAAAGATTAAAGGAGACATTTTAGCCATTTAAATATGTATGTAATTAAAAATAGAAAAAGATTAGCACAAGTGGGGTCCATAATGAGATCGACACCTACACTAAGGTGTAGGTCGATCCTTCTCAGGTAGGGGTATTTTTGTGATTTTAACCTCACTAGATCAAGGGCTAAGGATGATCAAAAGTTGGTAGGGTTTGATTCCAAGGATTATTATTTAATTCCTTGGTCATCACTCAACTAATTTGATTTAGAGTAGTGATTTTCCAAAATAAAACTACTAAAGATCTCTCCTTGTCTTCTACTAAAAATACTTTTTATGTTATGATATATTTTTTTTTCATCTCCCTTCCTTAAAAATCTAGTTTTTTTAATTCAAAATGGCAAAAATTGATCCAAATAAACTACCAACGTTTTCTCTTATTAGTTAATTAACTAGCTCCCATATCCCGTGCAGGGCACGGAGGCTTCTTTAAAAAAAAAATTGAATTTTTTTATTAGATGATTAGAAAATTTAGTTGTTTTAGATTGGGCCATATGTTTGTAATGTAGATTTTTTTAATCCACACTTAAGAGAGAGGGTTTTGTTAACCCAATAATAGATAATAGATTGGGTCATATGTTTATAATGTAGGTTTTTTTAACCCACACCTAAGAGAGAGGGTTTTATTAACCCAATAATAGATAATAGATTTGGCCATATGTTTATAATGTAGGTTTTTTTAACCCACACCTAAGAGAGAGGGTTTTGTTAACCCAAAGCTTCTCCTAATAGAGAGAAAGAGAAAAAAATAGATAATAGAGAGAGAGAGAGAGTAATATCTGCTCTTGAATTATCTGTAATCTAAAAAATATAATGACAAATATAAATCAAATATGGAGTAAAAGATTCTACTCAAAAAGAGAGTTATAGAGAACTATTTGGATCTTGTAAATGAAGAGAATAATCTTGCTTTATTTTGATAGGGTAGATGAAGCGAGATGAAATTTTCTTCAAGGATGTTGCAATAGAGATTGTCATGCAGCAGGGTCCTCGATTCCGATCACCACCTATCACAATTAGCAGTGTGAAATGATAGTTATTATTTATTTTTTTTCTAAATACATGATAGTTATTTCTCTTATTTGAGAGAAATAAGAGTACTATTAACTTATTCATTTTTTAATTTTTAATTGACTAACCAAGAATTGTAAACATACTTAATGGGAGACAGTATACATATCAAATTGTTCATTCTTCAAAATTGGTTCTATCAAAAAAAATTCTTAAAAATTAGTTTGATTGATCAAGTCATACAATTACATGTTCTTTCAAAGAGAAAGAAAAAATAATATAGAATAGAGAGAGTGAGAGAGTAATATCCACTCTTCATTTAAAGACAAATACAAATCAAATATGGAGTAAGAGATTCTACTCAAAAAGAAAGTTATAGAGAACCATTTGGATCTGGTAAAAGAAGAGAATAATCTAGTTTTACTTTGATCGAGCAGATGAAGCGAGGTCGAATTTTCTTCAAGGATGTTGCAATAGAGATTGCCATGCAGCGGCCGCCGATTCCGATCTCCACCTATCACAATGTTAATTAAATTAGATTATGGAAAAACGAAAAAAATACAAAATATAAAATGACTTTTTTAGAACCGTGATTACTTTATACTATGGAAAGTGCCTATACATATGAGTAAGGAGAATAAAAAAGTGATTGGTCGTGATTTTATCACTCAATAATATTTATACCGCAATCGCACGGTTGTCTATTGAGACAACGACAAATACGGGTCGATCCACAAGGATTAAGGAATAAGTAAAATTAATTTAATTAAGGTTAAAATAAATTAAAATTTTTGGATGATTTAGAACAAGTAAATTAACTAAGTAAAAACTTCACAAATTTGAGAGAAACTAGGGTATTCAAATCCACTGTAATAAATAATAAATTAACTAAATCCATTCCATTAAATTGTCCAAACTCGAATTAACAAAAGACTTTATTTATTAATTCGGATGATAAAAATATGAAGCACAAATAAGATTCGAAATTTCTAATCTTTATCTAATAATTAGATCTACAATATTTATTAATCTCTATGATAAGCATAAACCATCAAGGGTG
>MVGT01003685.1:74624-102376 GCA_002174775.1 Macleaya cordata
GTAATTTTTGCTTGACTACAAAATTCACATTTTTCAAAGTTTTCTAAGGAAAGTTCAGGAATAAATCCTAACATGCTCATATTCTTAACTAGTTTTTTGTTAACGTGACAGAGTCTAGCATGCCAAACATTAAAGGTGCAAACAATATAAGAAGAAGGTGCAACTTTATTCATCTCAACATTGAGTTTAACTTGCCATCAGTAGCATAACCCTTTCCTACAAACATTGAATTTTTACTAATAATATACTGATCTGATCCTATAGTCTGAGTAAAACCAGCCTTGTTGAGGAGATAGCCGGAAACCAGATTCTTTCGTATTTCTGGAGTATGAAGGACGTCTTTCAGAGTGACAGTCTTTCCAGAAGTAAACTCCAGTTCCACCTCTCCAGTTCCGAGAACATTAGTGGTGTGAGAGTCTCCCAACAACACTTTCTTGTCATCAGATTCAACATAATTTTTGAATAGGGACCGATCATAGTAAACATGACGAGAAGCGCAAGTATCTGCCCACCACCCTTCGGATCCACTTATCAGATTGATTTCTGATATCATAGCCACAAGTGGCTCTTCAGTTACGTTGGCCTGTGGAGCAGGACGACGTTTGTTACTTCTACAATTACGGGTCATATGGTCTGGTTTGTTGCAGTTGTAACATATAAACTGAGCAGAATTAGAATTCTGTCCATTTCTTGAAGGGGGTTGATTCTAGTTCTTGTTCTGATTAGGCTTTTGGAAGTTCTTTCGGTTCTGGTTCGGCTTTGTGTTCTTTTTAGTTGGTTTCAGACTGGCTGGAGTCTGACTTTTATTGTTTGAAATAATTAGTATCTCTTCTTTCAGGTCTTATTTCCGTGCCTCCTCCTCAACCCTCAACTTAGTGATCAGACTTTCAAGTGAGAAATTTTATGTTCTGTGACGCAGGGTACTTTTAAATTCCTTCCAACTTGGTGGTAATTTTTCTATCATAACAGCTACATGAAATTGCCCATCTATGTTCATCTTATCAGCAAGAATTTTATTAACTATTTTCTGTAACTCATGAGCTTGGGTGACAACGGATTTTTCATCCACCATCTGAAATTTCAGATAGCGGCTGACAACATATTTTTTCGACCCAGCCTCTTCAGTATCATATTTTCTCTGAAGTGCATCCCAAACATCTTTAGCAGAGTCAAAAGTAGCATAATATTCATACAAATCATCAGATAATGCATTCAGAATATAATTTTTGCAGTCAAAATCGTCATCCATCCATTTGTCGATTGCTTTCAGGTTTTCATCAGTAGAAGGTTCAACTTCTTCTGGTTTTGTCGAACTCAAGACAACAGATAATTTTTTCAGTTTGAGATAGAAGAACATCTTTTGTTTCCACCGTTTGAAATGAAGTCGTTCGAATTTGAAGGGCTTATTGTTATCAGCGGAAACAACAGATTTTTTTTCATCTTCCATAGCAGAACTATGAACATCTTAAAATTGTTAGAAATACAATTGTAAAATACCTGTAATCGCAAAACCAAATTTTACTGAAAACAAGAGGAACTTGCTGAGATGAGTCGCGGACTAGGACTCTCTTTAAGACGATTCGCGGCGCTGCCCAAATGTGCAAGCAGTTTCTCAGTCACGTCGTCCCCAGGATAAAACAGCCCAGAAAACCTTCTGTCTCAATTTCCATTGCACGGTGGGAAATCGGAATACTAATACACTTCAATAATTGCTCGGAAACAATTTCAGAAATTCTAGAGTTTTTATCAGGGAGGAAAACCTGTCAAGTTTTTTCTATGTGTTTCAGTATAAGTGTTGTCTATTTATAGATCAACACCCAACTGTCAAAAAACGGCCATAAACACTGTAGCACAACAGCTATAAAACGGCCATATAACAGCTATAATTTTATTTTTCGAAAATAAAAATTAAATAAAAAATTTGTTTCAAATCAGAGGCCCAAAGAGCCCAAAAGGCCCTAAGGCCCGACCCGGTCTTCGATTAATATATATATATATATATATATATCTAGTATAACAAAAGGCTAAGCTATAATCCAGACTACTGCGATTGATTCTGTAATATGCTTTGAAGCACTTGCTAAACGAGGTCTTTCTTCATTTCTACAGAAGCGTTCTACAAATTCGACATCAGTTCATCACCACAGTTTTGATGTCATTTCATGGATGGCATCACCAAAACAAAGATTGCACAAACTGCACTTTGTCCCTATAGAGATAACAATAATCTGACAAGCATTATCACAAACTATATATGTCCTTTTTCATAAAGAAGCCCACAAAATAGAAAGTATGATACAGAGTGTGCAACTTGAAGACTTGGGAAATGAAAGCCTATTTACAGAGGGGAATGCACGCCTTTGAAACACCACTTTGTCTTTCAGTTTCTCTCTATACACCTGTGCTCTCCAATCCAATCCAATTCTTTTTATTAGAGAGTTAACAGGACAGAGAATTATCATGTTTGAAACAGCTAAGAAACACATATGAGATCATAGATAAGTTTTTCAAGGTTTCTTCGAAACATAAAACCAGGTTTGTTACACTGCCACGTGGTTCATCTACACCGGAACGGCATCAGGGACTCTGCCATTCTCGGAAACAACCATACTGTCGTAATAATCAACCAAGACTTTCCAACCACCTGGGCACATGAAGCCGTCTGGTGGGTTCTCTTTGTTCTTTGCAAGTGTACGCATCTGTAGAAATGAAGAAAGACCTCGTTTAGCAAGTACTTCAAAGCATATTACAGAATCAATCGCAGTAGTCTGGATTATGGACCATCAAGTGCGATTGAGCAAAACCACACAATCTTAGCCATGAGGTGTTCAACAGTCAACCTTGCCATCCTATGCCTGTATAACACCCACAGCAAGGATTGTGTGGTTACACTTTTGCTTACCGACCTTACAAGTGGGTGAACAAAATCACACTCCTGGACCATTTCAACAAATGGCCCTCCATAGGAAATTATGAAGCAAAGGAATATAGGATTATATCCTAATTGAATGATCTAAGAATCCACTCTATATGGGTTTGGTCTTTTTTCTTTCTTCCTAATATTGATGGAAAGGTTAGGATCATCTGATCAGGCTAACTAGGAATATTCTTACGTGGTTGTTGGTATGAAAGAGCACCATTGTAACCCGGTATTAATAATAGTGATATACACTTAATAGTTCGCCAGTCCACATTATTATCTTGTAAAAAGATAAGCGAAGGGATGGTTTCGGAGACAGGCTGACATGTCGTCCTTGTGGTCAATTCATGGGGTGATAGAAAATAGGCAAAGTTAGTGGTGCACCAATTCAAGGATGACAAATCAGTTCGTCCCTGACTGCCCATACATTTAGCATCACTCAAAAAGAAAATATTACTAGTTCATCATTATGTAAAAATTCTACAGATAAATTAATAGCTAGTACCTTAGTGCCCGAGATGAAGATAAAATCTTGAGGCCTGGACGGATCAAAGAAAGCCATTTTGCCCTGAGTCTTGTCATATGCAGCTACCTGTATTGGTACAAGAATTGTAAATATTTTTAAATTAAAATGACAAAATAAAATACAGAGATTAAGAAAATGGAATGATGGCACACCTTAAATGGAAGGATATTTAGCCGTTCAAGTCCTGGAGCCATACTGAGTACCTTCTTTCCATGATCAGCATCATAAAGGTCCCTCTTCTCAACAGGGTGACCCATACCAGCAGGGTCTCGACCGACAATGTAAAAGTTGGCACCTGCATTGATCCTGGCTTTTGCATGCCATTGCACCTCAGTCGGCCCTGCATAATGCATGGGAGATGGGAAGATCGCAACCACTGTAGTCTCTGGATCAAGCACACCATCTTCAAGAACCTGAAAAGTACTTATTTTATTAAGCAGAGGCTGCAGAACTTATTTTTGGTTTAAGAGTACATTTTTTGCTTTCCAGAAATTTATTGTGTCTAGACTCTAGAGGCAGCTTGATATCAAATAATAGAACTGATCAAACTCTAGAGTGCAGGAAAAAAAGATCGTGTAGTTTTTTTTTTTTTTGTCACCAGTACCTTCTCATGCTGCTTCATTCGCCAACTAAGTGGTACATCATCTGCCTTTGTGTAGCCACCCAAAGGGTGAAGCAACAGCACAGGATTCTTGTAGCCCATATCTAGAAGTCGTTTGCGGGTGTCAGTCATAAGCAAAGCGTGGCCGTTGTGCACGGGGTTCCTGAGCTGGAAAGCAAACACTGCATCAGCATTGCGCTTTGTAAATTCCTCACGGAGTTCTGTGGGGGACAGACGAAAGCGATCAAGACCATCACTGTACTTGATCCGTTCTATAACCTCCAAGTCACCACCGATGAGCCAGTTTCCTGCATTGGTTATAGCTTTATCAACGTATGGCAATCCAGGGGCAGTGGTCCCCCAAGTTCTAGCTATTCGTTCTTCTTTGTTGTGCTTGTATATCTCAATGCTGAAATAATCACAGGAAATAAAAAGCATTATTGGCAACAATTTCTATCAGATTGATCAGAAAATATCTAATTAAAGGCATAGAGTGTAAATCTAAATGGTAGCACCCTCAACAAAAACTAAATAACCTTCCAGGTTTGAGCTATTTGACTATTGTCTAAATCAGAATATGGCAAAGAAATTTCATGATATCGCTACAAAACTGGATAATCCTATTACTGTAAGTAACATGGATATGATTTCTAATAAGAAGATGGCTGTGAAATACCAAACTTCGCAGGTTTAGAAAGTGCATCCCTCCAAGGTTAGGGAAAGCTTCATCATCATCATCCATGCTTATCCCAGTATTGTCGTTAGGGGAAAGGCTTTATGGAAGCTAATAATAGTGACTGTTTAGATCCCATAAAAGATGAAACAAGAAACAGCGGCAACAATTGTAGCATCTTAAGAAAATAGGAAGGTTTTTCGGAGAAATAAATCAGTTTAGAAGAATGAAATTATTAAGCGTTTCAATTTTATTTACGTATAATGACAACTGATCATAGAAGAAATATTAACTATCTCAATAAAATACACAGATAACTTCTAATATGCAATATTCCACACACTACTACTCTCTTGTATTAAGTCAAGGCTAGAAAGCAGAGGCATGAGATTTAAGATTTTACAAATTGATGGTATCTTAATTCATACCCTCACTTGTTACATGTACTACAGATGGTTCACTTGTAAGCATTGAATTGATCAACAGAAAGGTAGACAAATCTAATGAGGATATTCTATCCAAGGAAATTAAAATGTCACAAAAACTTGTTTTCTTTTTTCCGCTTTGGTTAATTATTTCACACACCAATATCCGATGCACATGCAGTCACACACTAACATTCTTATTAGGAAATTCTTGCATCTAAAACTCATTTTTACCTATAATTCATGTTGTTTTACGAGTTAAATGTTTCTCTCGCTTTCGTATTCATACTTGAAAAATAATATAGTATTATAACATTAACTGTAAATGTGTTGATGTGTAAGATTTCCCAGCCAGCTAGTTTGAAACCAACAAACATGACAGCCTTTTTTCAGAAAATGTTTGTCCACAGATTATGATGGTTATGAGTCTATTTTTGGTGAACTGAAATAAGATCCTATCAAAATTTTCATCCAATCTAGTAACACGAGTTTGGGACGCACCACCTTTCTAATTGGTTAGTTGACCAAAACCTTTCGAATTCATTGGTTTTCTGAAATAAGGTCCATTTTAAACAACTTAAGAACAAAAGGACTTCTTAGTATCTCAAAAAATTTCCTAAGTAGGATTTGGTCTTAGGTGTTTTCAAGGTTTAAGCAAAAAAAAGAAAAAAAAAAGAAAAAGAAAAAGAAATTATCGATTAAGCAAAAAAAACATTGGATAGCATAGAGTTTGACCGCTATTCACTATTATTATGCTGATTACAGTGTGCGTCTTCATTTCTTGTTACTACGTTACTATGATGAGGAGACAACATTTGCAGTTAAACCAGAAGTTTATAATATGGACACAGCCCTTGTCAGCAATTAGGCATATGACATAAATACAGTAGGCCAAAAGTTTGAGTATTATTCGGGGAAATTTCGGTAATCATTAAAATAGTAATAAAAAAAATTCAATAAGAAATTTAAATATTGGTATTTTCTAAAATTGAAAATTTATTTTTCAATTAATTCGGGAATAAAGTGAAATAGTTCGTGTATTAAACGTGAATAATACGATTCGCACATATAATACGTGTATTTTCCGTACATCAAAAAATACGAGAGTTTATAAGTTTTTCAAAAAAAGGCAAAAATTCGCGTACTAAACATGAAGTAAATAGGTGATTGCTAACAAGGGACAATATATACCTCAGTTATCAATTTTTAAACTTAAAATACAACAGCATGCAATAGATACAAATATGAATCAGCGGTTTAGGAATGTTATCTATGCATAGAAACTGACCAAAAACTATTATCAGTAACTGTTATTAAACCATGGTTAACCAATTAGAACAGTGATGTATTAAGTTTGCTGATAAAAATTGAACTAACTAAACATCATCATTTATATAGATACTAAAGATAAAAAAGAATTAGGGAATAACAGCTTAAAATGCCAAATGGCTGTCAGTCATTACAGCGTAATAATACATAAGACTTTAGGCTAGATCTTCCATAAAAAATATAGGATTTGAAGATGAACCAGGTATTTCAATCTGTTTTCTATGATCAAATTCTTATAATAGTTATTATCATATAGACAGCTGCAAGAAACAAAATGTGAAAATCTGCAGGCACAATAACAATTCTATATTGGTAATAACAGTTCTAACCTAATCTTTTACCTAATATTTCAAGCATTTAAATCATAAAATTTCAATTAATCATAACATGAAGTTTATAATCTCAAACTCAATAAACCAAATTAAACCCTTAAAAAAAATTTAACCAACTAATCTAAAAAGATTATTCTTAGAAACAATTCAAATTACTAAATACCAAATGTATATTTCAACAAAAAAAAACCCCCATTAATTAGAAATATAACTAAGCATGCAAGCAGACTAATGTTTCAGAAACAAAAAAAAAAAAAAAAACCCAAAATTTTCCCTTACTTTTTCAAAATGGCAACAGTGTTATCACCCGAGTCAACAAGTGCAACTCTGGTCGATTCACCAATCCGCTGCCTCTGCGAATCATCAATCGCCAACACGATCGGCACAGACATGTTGACGATTGAACCATCATCAAGTCTGAGCGAATTGAAATGAAGAGTTTGGAGGAACTGGGATTCTCTCATGAACCCACTAAGTGGACTTGCCCAGCCTTCACTTAGAACATGAACCCATTCAAGATCTATCCTTGAAAGCTTAATCCTAGGGATCAACTTCGCTTCTTTCTTCTTCTCATCTTTCTGATTCTCCTTCACAAAAAGCTCAACCAACTTTCCACCATCTGGTTCAATCAAACCAGAAGAAATTCGTAATTGTTGATTGTTTCTCCTCTTTTGCTTGTTGGGTAGAACAGAAATTGAAATATTGAGGTTGTAAGTGAAATGGGTTTTGTGGGTTTTGGGGAATGAGTGAGATGAATTTGGGGTTTTGAGATTGAGGAACAGGGTCGCCATGGACGCCATAGAAGAAGTTCTGGAATTGAAATTCTTTTGGGTTTGGTGGATCTTAAGAGACAGGGGAGGGTAATTTGGGAATTTAAATGAATTATTTTTTTTTTGTGTTAGTGGGAGGGAGATGATAAATCCGTTAACCTTTTCAGAGTTACATTTGAAGACGAAACAGAGGATGTTATATATAGGAGGGTGTTTTAAAGAGTAAAACGTGGGAATATCAGGGGGATGAATCTGGACACTTTTTTTTTTCCCTTGTTTTGATGATTTGGTGAATGAGTGATATGCCCAAGGAATGTTTTTTTTTAATATGACTAGGTTTGTTTAAATAATTCTGACAAAAATTGAAAATTTTGTTCACAAATATTCTATCCAGTGTTTTTTTTTTTTCCTTTTTTTTTTGTATCAAAAGGAAGTTTAATTGAGAGGGAGTTCTATCAGCTTTTTTTGTTTTTTCAATAATGTTTTATTGTGTTTTTTTTTAGTTTTTAATTTCTTATCTATTAATATTATGTAAATATGTAAAATAATTTTTATATAATCTATTTTTATCTCTTGAAATATAAAATAATTTTCTCAATAAATTTTTATTATTCCAAGTGTTTCTTTTTTAGTCATGACTTGTGTGATCTGAATTTATATTGTATAGGATTTTTAAGCTTATAAATTTTAAAAATAAAATTTGTTTAGGTTATACATGAGTCAGATTCTCTCAATTTCAATTTAATTTCTTGTCGAACTAGTCATTTTAAAAGTCTAACTCGGTTAAGAAGTAAAAATATTCAAAAACAAATGATTTAGTAACATTCAAACAAATCAGACTATGAAAAAAAAAATTTGTTCAATAGGTTTTATGTGTAATGAATATAGACATTTTTCTTTTGTAGAAATCATTTTTTTTCTAAATCATATTTTCTTTTTTTTTATTTATTTTTTGTTTTTTGGGGTAATATATGAAATGCACCTGGCGCTATCATTCTTAGGAAGTCTTGACCCTCCTTGCCTACTTCCATAGTCACTATCTTAAATCTTGGCTTGAATCTTGTTTTCATTGAATTCAAAGATGCACAAGACACAAAAAGGTTCAGGTTGGTGGAAATAATGACAGAATCAATGTGGGACAACAATGAACCCAACCCACTTTCAAGTCCAGGTACCATTCAAAAAATATTGCTAACTTTAACTTTCTTATTTATTGGATGATGAGCTAATGGCTTTGGTATTATAGTACTGAATTTAGCCTGTTTCATAGATCTATCAATGGATGCTATACGACATCACGTGGATGCCACGTGGCACACTCTTAGGACTGTGTTGAAATTTTATTGGCGCTTTATTTCTTTTTGAATAATGCTAGACCTAGAGTAAAAACTTTTGTGGTAGCTACAGCAAAGGTATTCTATGATGGTGTGTGAATTCTACATTATTTTAATTTGTTGCCCATTATAAATTGATTTTGCTTTTCTCATAAATAATTTTTGTTGTGACAGTTGTTGTAGGTGTAGCATAATCCTTTATTTTTCACTCTATTTACATCTGCTTATAGGACAGTAGCGGAGCCACCATATACCCAGTGGGGGCAGCCGCCCCCAGTGGCGGAGCCAGCTTATGCCCACTGGGGGCAGCTGCCCCCACTCATATTTTGTTAGCATCAGTTTGTATTAATTTGTAGAGTTGACTTGTCTAAGGGTAAATGTAGCCGAAACACCCTCTTTTCCTCAATTATCGTGGGAAACTCTACTTCTCCTCAATTTTTAATTTTTCAACACATCAGACTTAAGAATTTACACGCTGCACACACTGCATTATGGACACACATAGAAAAGATCTTAGTGATCATTTTTTGTGACGATAATCTCATTACCATATAGATTTCATTATCAAACAATTATATTGTTCTGCAACTTTTTACTTAACTAAAAATTGGTTGAAAATTATCAGTAAAATAAATGACTCGAATTAAAGTTTGGATTACCTTTTGGATGATCCAAGGGTTGATATTTTTGTGAGATGATTTCTTCACCATGTAAACTATCCTTAAAAAAAATACATCAGTTTACAAAGCTACTAGTAAAATGAAACATTCAGATTAAAATTTGGATCAATTTTAGATGAGATTAAAAGTTTTAGAATGATGTAAAATATGTAAGGGTGATCCAAATTATGAGAAGATCATCTTCAAAAAAAAAAAAGAATCATCTACATGTGAGTCACATGGTGTTAATGAAAAAAAAGTGGCATGAAAACAGAATTCAACATTTATTTTGGCCCCCACTCAGATAAAATCATGGCTCCGCCACTGGCCGCCCCCACTCATTTGTTTGAAATATATATATATTTTGTAGAATGTTACTTATTTCTATTAATTTGTCCTCTAAAAAAATAAAAAATCTTTAATTGGGAGAGTAACTAAAGTAAAACTGTTAATTTTGACTTTTATTTTTTATAAAATTAATTTTGACTCAACACCAAGGAAATTATACTTACACGAAGTAACTTTTATTTTTTAACACCCACTTATGTTTACACCATTCATACATCCAATTCTAAACCTAGAGGAAGATGACCTTAGGATTAGTTTTTAGTGAGGTCCGTGAAGATAATCTCCTCACCATGTAGATTATTATAAACTTTTTTCCAAACTAAAAGTTAGTTAAAATTATTGGCAAAATAAATGACTCAAATTAAAATTCGAATCAACTTTCGATGATTTTTCTGTGTTGATGATCTCTTCACAAAAGATCTTTTTATGTAATTAAAAGTTGTAGATCGATGTCATGAAAGGATAATCTAAATGGTAAGAAGATCTTTTTCACAATAAAGAAAAAAAGAAAGTCATTTAATCATCTCCATTTAAGTCCCACCTGCTAATGTAAACAGGTGTAAAAATATGTGGGTTATAGACTTCTAGTGAAGAAAAAGTGAGAAAGAAATGGAGTTTACCTTTTCTATTTTGGCCCCTACTAGGTTAAAATCTTGGCTCCGCCACTGTTGTAGGACAGTCTATACATAATTTTTTTTTTGAAAGATAAGACATACATAAAAATGTTTCAAGGGTTCTTGTGACGATTGCTTTTAATTAAGATCATTATCACTAAAAATTAATCAACCTAGCTAGATGCTTTTTAGTCGAATAAAAAGTTTATTGAAATTTTAAACATCTCTAATTATACATTCATTTCACTATTAATTTCAATTAATGTTTTATTTGATAATACTTTTTAAAATAATGTAAATTTTTGTGAGAATGATTGACACCATAAAGAATAGTATTCAATAAAATCAATAATCTTAAAGAAAAAAAAAAACCACCTTATGACTTGTCTACCTATTTTTAGGCTTGGAAGATGGAAATGATAGTTACATCTAAAAACTAAGGACTACATGGGAAACCTTATACATACAAAGTCTTTTCTTATTATTTGTTTTGATAAACTATACTTTTTTTTTTTTGGAAAGGTATGACTACTGAATTATGTCATGATATGCCTACTTGACCACTTGTTGTCTTGTTGAGGTCGGGTTCGAGACATAATTCCTTTTCATAATTTGGCCGAACTCCGTCTCATCCTTTTCATCTTATATATTTACTAGCAATACCGTCGTGCCAAAAAGTGTATTTCAGTCATTTAGTTCGTGAAAATTAATTGTCTATTCTCTCCCATATGCGCTTCGCGCGCGTCGGTTGAATGTCCAAACGCGCTACGTGCGTTGCCCCATGCGCGCTTCGCGCACACCTACAAACGCACCCTTAGATCTACTCCACACGACTCCACCGTCAAGTGTAAATAAATAACTATGGCCACGGGACACATCCCGTATTTCGTAAAAGAACATAAGGTTATTTTGGTCATTTATATAATAAATAAAGTTGTTAAAGAGTATAAAGGTATTAAAAAGAAAATAAGGTTATCTTAGTAATTTGGTAAAGTGAATGGGTTGAATAAGTCGCAGCCGTCAGATCGATTCAGAGATTATAGGATGTTTTTAGTGTGTGGGGGGTTATGTTGACCCACCCTTAAATTTGATTTTTTAGGGTGTGGGGGTAACTGTGAGCCCAACTTATGTACCCTTCTCCTTTGTTATATAAATTTTATTAATGATTCACCAATTCTTACACCTTCGTTACACTAATTTATGAGATCACATAGATAAGATATAAGGGTTAAGTTTTTGGGTAGATGATCTCCTCACCAGTCACCGTGTCAGATCATCCTTACAATAATTTATATTCTTCTACAACTTTTAACGTTATCTAGAATTTTTAGAAAATAAATAATTTAATTTACCATTACACTTCATTCATGTTTTAGTGACATTAAAATTTTTATAATATTGTATGATTTGTTGTTGTGAAAATCAACGAGGTTTGAGCTCATAACTTTGACTTGCATTGTTTGGCACTAAGTAGAGCTTACCTGATAGGAATGCTATTATTTAAATCCACTTTCTTTTTTTTTGCTAGGTAAGCAAGAATATATTAATCAGATATAAAATTACAAATTACAAATGTAGAGACATGCTCCGAACAAAGTAGAAGAACAGAAGCAAAAAACCATCCACAACACTATGCGGGTGAGGCATTCCAACCAAGGTGGCACCCCAAGCCCCAATAATCATTATTGTAAAGGTTATGAAAATCTAAAATAACAAGTGTCTGGATTTTCGATAGCTAGAAAACTTAGTCGATGATCAAAAGTTTCCTTCGTTCCAATGGGAAGATTAGCTCCACGCTTGGACATGGTATATGCAGCAAAGTTTGTTTCCCTAAAAATCGATGAGAATTTGATAGTCAAGTTTTTTCTGATATTGTGCCATCTAGAGATAATGAACCACGGAACTTTGTCACTTGCGAAGCATTTGATAGCAGTTTGAGAATCGGAAGTGACCCATATTTTTGACCATCCTTGATCTGATGCCCACTCCAAACCAAAGATAATGGCTAAGAGCTCAGCCACAAAGTTGGTACAGATCCCCAGACCCGCCGACATCGCTCCAATAGTATTACCTGTGTGATCTCGAAGAATCACCCATGTACCACTTGGACCTGGGTTACCTCTTGAACATCCATCACACCCAATTTTTAACTAATCAAGATCAGGAAGACTCCAAAAGCATTGTAAGACCCCAGTGGGTTTAGCTGGCCTAGGATTGATTTTAAGGTTTTTGAAAATCATGAGGTCCTCTACCCTGTTATGCATATTGCTTTTCATCAGAATAGAACATTTAACAAAATTTGCTAATATCTTACTTTTGACCCGACGAGAAGAAGTAGGAATATTGTTGAAGATGCAACTTTTTCGGTGGTGCCAAATTTCAGTTAGGACTTTAGTAATAGCAGAAGCCCATAGGTCATGAATGGCAGCACTCCTAGGTGTAGCATGAGCAGTAACTGTTTCAAAATTTTGAACATGGGAATTCCATTGGAATCCAAACAACTCATGAATCCAAGACCAAATATTGGCAGCAAATAAGCAAATCCAAAATAGGTGAGTGTCGTCTTCGATATTCTTTAAGCATAGAGAGCATCTGGAGGCAATATTAATACCTCTGTCTTGGAGTTTCTTGTCGGTAGCACAACACCCTGAAAGTATTTTTCATATGTTAGCACTTCTGCTGGGATGGATACATTTCCTCCAAATCTATTTTGACCAATAAATCTTAAAGAATTTATCTCGATGAATCTCCACTCCATTAGCGACTGAGTAGCAGCCAGTCAAACTTGGTTTCCACACTCTAGTGTCCTTTCCCAACGAAGGAGGTGGAATAGTAGATGTGTTGATATTAGCCAATCTGAAATTGTCAGCTATAGTCGAAGGAATAGACCATTGACCATTGGAAATTATATCACTAACCTTCGCTAGATGGTCGAATGAGTTTCCATTATTTGAAATTAAGTCGGCTATTGGTTCCGTCGAACACCATGCATCATGCCAAAGAGAGATATCCTTGCCATCACCTACTATCCACCCAAAATTATTCTCCATACCTTGAAGTGCCCATTTCAAACCACCCCAAATCGAGGATTGCTTGTAATAGGAAATCCAATTACCGGTTCTACATTGGAATTTAGCTTTCAAGAAACTTGCCCAGTGGTCTTTGTGGGAAGTGATTCTCCACACCAATTTAAGAAGTAGTGCTCTGTTGATTTTTTCTAGCCTAGTCAGACCCAAACCTCTTTCATCCTTAGGGCAACAGAGTTTATGCCAGGCTTTAGTGATGAGCTTTTTACTAGCAGGGTCACCAGTCCAGAGGAAGTTACGCATAATCCTTTCACAAGCCCATATAACAGCTTTGGGCCATTTGTAAATAGTCATATTGTAGATAGGAATGCTACACAAAATAGATTTAATAAGGCATAAGCGAGCTTGAAATGATAAAAGTTTACCTTTCCATCTCGCAAGAGTTTCCTACATCTGTTCCACCACATGCCAGACATGACACTTTTTTACAGAGCTAGGGAAAATAGGAACACCCAAATAAGAGTCAGGGAAGTTGTATTCAGACATATCAAATAGGTTGGATATGTGGTATTTTTGGGACGCAGACATGCCACCCAAAAAGAGTTTGCTCTTGTTCTTGTTGACATACTGCCTAGAGCATTGTTGGTAATCGTAAAGCAGTTGAATTAACCCTCTCAAACCATTATTACTGCCATTACAAAAAACAAAGACATCATTAGCAAAGAATAAGTGAGTTGGGCTATTGATACCTTTATATGTTACCATGGGATGAAGAATGTTTCTATGAACCAGGTCAGCAATGCCTCTACTTAGAACATCCTCAGCTAGAACAAAGAGAATTGGAGAGAGAGGGTCTCCCTGTTTGAGGCCCCTCTCGCTTTTAAAATACACTTCAGAGCCACCATTAATCAAAACTGAGTAGTAAGCCAAAGCATCTGAGAACATCCATTATAAAATCCCAGCTTATCAAATCAAAAGCATGTGAGATATCTATTTTAATCCCCACATTCCCCCCTTTTCTTTTCCTGTGCAGCTCATTTACAAGCTAAGAAGCGACAATGATCTTTTCCTGAATGAATCTCCTCTTTATGAAGGCTTCTTGTTCAGCTGAAGTAATTTTGTCCATCAAGCTACTGAGTCTATTTGCTAAAATCTTGGTTAAAATTTTGAAGTAGAAGTTACTCAAGCAAATAGGCCTGAACTGATTTAATCTTTTAGCATCTTTGCATTTAGGGATCAATACAAGGAAGTTGTTATTGATACCTTTTGGGATAGAGCCTCGACTGAAACAGAAGGTAATAGCCTGAACGAGATTATCTCCAATAATGTGGTATGCGGAACGGTAGAAGTGTCGAGAGAAACCGTCAGGTCCTAGAGCCCCATCAGGATTCATGTTGAAGATAGCTGCTTTGATTTCGTTGGCATCTAGGATTGTATCTAAGATAGCATTGTCTTGATCTTCAATTAGCATAGGGATCAATTGAAGCAGAGTGGGATTGGAGTGAGTTACAGACCTCTTGAACTTTGTTTCATAATGGTGGACAATATGGTCTTTTATATCAGACTGAGAGGACCAAGATCTACCCTGATCGTCAATAATTTAGAGAATCTGGTTATGAGTCTGCCTTATTTTGATCGTTGAATGAAGGAACTTAGAGTTTTTATCACCAAAGTTGATCCACTTCACTTTAGCTTTCTGTTGAAGGAAAGTATCATATTGAGAGGATACCTGATCCAGATCTCGTTGGGTGATGATGAGTTTAAAGAGTTTGTCTATATCAGCAGGATCGTTGTCTGACTCTAGCATAGCTTGATCAACAGCCTTCTCCAAATCTTTTAGCTTTAGGTTGATATTACCAAAAATGTTGATATTCCACCACTTAAGATAATCTTTAAGCCGCTTAAGCTTGTAGGCAAATCTTGTTGCAGAGTTACTAGCTGAAATAGGGGCGAACCATGAGTGTCTGATCGTATCCATGAATTTCGGATGAGATAACCACATATTATGGAATCGAAAAGGGGAGTTGTGAGGCTTGGGGATCGAAGCAGTATAACCAACCAATGGGGAGTGATCAGATTTAGTTCTTGAGAGGGATTTAATGTACCAGTTACCGTAAGAATCCGACCAGAGATTGTTGAAGAATGCCCTATCCAATTTACAGAGGATCCTTCTGCTTCCCACCTGGTTGTTACACCAGGTATATTTGATGCCCGTGGAGTGACTTTCGATGAGATTACATGATTGCACACAATCCCAAAATTCAGTTATAACAATTGATTTAGGAGGCAAACCTCTTTTTTTCTCCTCCATTCTAAGCACCGCATTAAAATCTCCAACGAGAAGCCAAGGTTTATTAAGCGAGGAGATGGTTTGAAGTTGATCCCAAAGGGCTCTTCTATTAGCTGTAAGGACATGAGCATGGATTCCAGTAATAATGGAGTTACCCACTTCAACTGATATGGCTTGAGAAGATGAAGCAATAATGTTAGGCCTTGTGAGGGTGGTTTTCCACATTAACCAAATATTACCTTTCGTGGAGTCAGTCGAGTTATGAATAACATCAGGGTTTATATAGCGGAGACGTAAATTAGAACAAAAATTGGCAGAGAAATGTACCATTGGCTCAGCAATCCAAAGGAGATCGGGAGAGTGAATCCTTACCAATTTTCTAAGCCTTTTCCTTGCCTTGATTTTTGAGATTCCACGGATGTTCCAGTATAAGACTTTCATTACGTAGATTTTTGAGGTTTGCTTGAGACACAACTTGTTTCTTTCGAGGTGGATCTCGTTGTTGGCGGGTTTGCTGCCCGAGCAGCCTTTTTCATCTTCATTTTACCAAATTTTTCTGCTAGTTCTGAAAGAGCCGCTTCACTTAAAAGAGGAGCATATTTGTCACTGGAGGCAGACCTGGTTACTTGATGGCTAGACAAGGCCGGTATATGAGTATCATCGTTGACTTGTTCTACTTCTTCAGCCCAGGTTATGGTTCTCTTAGTTGTAGGCTTAGATGTATCAGTAGCTTGATGTGCAACTTGGATAGGAGGAGGGAAAGAATCTAGGATTTTAGCGATTCTGTCATGATCGACTATATTAGAATCAACAATAAGATTTGCATCCCCCGATGAAATATTTTCTATCCCCGAATCAATTAGTGGCACATCTGTATCCTTTTCTGACCCTGAAATCGAAATCTGGTTAGCCACTGACTCAGTAGCAATAATAGATGTAATGGTGTCTACATCTTCAAGCGCTAATGGTAAAAAAGGATTGTCATCCACATCATCACCACCCCTATGTCTCGGAGCAGATATTTTGACTGGGATTTGTCCTCTGTCCTCGTTAGCATCCTCAAGGAAGTCATCCTGCGAAGGTACTTCCTTGGGTAAATCTGGTACTGTTGACTCCCCTTCAATTTGCTTTTTTTTTATTCCTCTTTTTCTTAGTCTTAGGGCCATGTTTAGTGTCTGATTTGTCTTCTGTGTTCAAAACCTCCCTAATAACCCTACATTCTGAGACAATATGCCCAATGATCTTGCAGTGTGAACAGAATTTTGGTGGTTTAGGTATCTCTACCCTTTGCCAAAAACCACCATTGAAGTCATTAAACCAAACTTTATCCGGAATTGATTGAGCAAAGTCAACCTCAATAAGAATATTTGCATAAAAGCTAAATTGTTGATTAATAGTTGAAGAATCTACCTGAACAGGAGTACCCAGGCCCTTCCTAATTGAAAGCAGGATGGTGGTATTCCAGTATTCCAAACTGAGGCCGGGAAGTCTTACCCAAACCAGTGCTGATGAGACGCGTTGATTTTTTGGGTTGAAGTTAGGGATCCAATCTCGAACTCGTAGGTACTGTGAATCCACAGACTATGGACCACCGCTCCAGACTTTTTTCTTGTCATTTTCATTGTCTAATTTGATAGCAAAGAATCCTTTTCCCAAGGGAATAAACTTACAAGAACCTGAGAGGTTCCACAGTTTAAGCAAAATAGTTTTTGCGTCTTCAAACTTGAGTTTTTGAAAATCTAATCTGCCTATGAGGCTGTATTTCCATTGATATAAACATTTCTTGTGGAGGTCTTCAGGAATCGAAATAGCTGGGTAATCCCCAGGTTTTCCAGGAGATGGGATGGAAGAGAGATCGATGGCAGGATGATATTGTTGATGGCGAGTTTTATCAGCAAAATAGGTGCCAGCGGGTCCCTCCCCCGAAGAGAAGGGTTGAGAAGAAGGCATGTGAAGCGGTGTCAGCAGGTTTCGGTCATATCCGATAAGATCCGAAGCTCACCCAAATTGAATCACAGATATGAAGTGAAGACAATGACTAGATCTGAAGCTCACCCGTTGCTAGTCACCGGGAGAAACTGGATCTGGACCACCGCTTCAGAGCGTGAACCTGCCGTCAAAGATCACAGTATCAACTCAATCTTCAACCTCAAAGGATATCTGGAGAGCAAGCCACCTATCGTGATGTGGTTCTACACCAAACAACTCTTCAGATCTACGCCACTCTCTACAATTGACTCAGATCTGAGATCTGCAGGACTAAGATCCCACCGGCGATCAGATCGACCGATCGGAGACGATGAACGCCTTCCTTGTCTCTCTCACGATAAGGTGGCGACTGCTCTATTCCATCCACCGACGTCTTAGATCAACCGTTTTGATTACTGAATCTTCGTCCGAAAATGATGGATCGAATCATACCATTCCAACCGCTGCTTGAAAGCTCAGCTTCGAAAGGAAGGAATTTGGTTTTCAGCTTATCTTCTTTCTCTTACCTGCATCGGAGGAACTAGAAGTCGCCCATGGTTTCTGGCCGTATCCTCTGTTTTTCTGAGGAAACAGAGATCATTAAGCTAGAGAGATGGCTTTATTCACCTTGTAGATCCGACTTGGGGATTTCTTCCGCTTGTAGATCCAGCCTGGTTCATAAATCTGAACGAAAGAGGAGTAGCAGATCTAAACAATAGGAAGAGAAAATGGCTTAAAGATGAGTGATGTCCTCTGGTTCACAAATCTGAGAGAAGTTGAAGAAAGATGGAGAACCAGAGTGCTAATTTTACTCCATTTTTCACCATCTTCAGTAGTTTCCAAGAGAGAATGGCCTCTGAAACTCGTCAAAGATCCAGTCTAACCTCATCGACTTCATTTCTTCTTCATCCAGTCTAAATCCACTTTCCATTCCATTATCCAGTCGTTGAATGTTGTGTAGTAAAATGATAGTGGGTTGATCATACAACACCTGACGATTGATAGTTGACATAACATATAAAAGTGGGTGCACAAAATAACACCCCATTAATAATGCATCTCGAGCATGTTGGTTTAGGTTGGGAACACAAATTCTGTCTTTCAGTGAATGCCAGGATGGACCCAGTACTCTTTTCTTCCAAAAGTGTTTTGAGAGAGTTTTCAACTTCGGCAGTGCTAGGGTTACAGAAAAAGCTACATAATTTGGTACAAAAAGCACAATTTACGATGAGATTCATAACACTTTAGCATGGTGTGCGAATTACGAGAGTATGTGAAACATATTGATCGTCGGATTAGCCTTCTGTATGAATTTGCTTTAACTTTAGCATTTTCGTTTCAACTTATGTGGTAGTGGGACTGACCATGCCACATAAGCGTCGGACATCTGTTTTGTAAAATAGTCGATCCGAAAAACACTACTCTAATTTAACGGTTCTTATCCAAATAAAATGGTGGTTGTTTTGCCAATATCAACATTTCTACCTATGGGTGAATAGAGCCCATAGGCCCATTATAGCTTAAACTAGTCTGGACAGAAGCCCAGAATGTTAAGACCCAAGGCCGTCGAGACGAACTGGCCTAGCCCACATCTTCGTTTAGGTGGACTTAGGCCTAGATTTTGAGGCTTGTGCAGGAAATACGGCTTTGCTATTGGGACCGAAAAGTTTTAAGTCCAAAGCGAACAGAAAAATATTTCCACTCTTCTAATAGAAACTAGCATGGGATTCACAGTTCAAGGTTGTACGTCCAAAATCATTTGAAGAATGGAGATATTGTTTGTCAGCTTGGTACAAACTACTCTTCGGTCCCAATATCATTTTCCTTCAAAATATCACGATACTCCAGCCACTAGGAATAGTGAATTAAATGAATAGTTCCACATCGGATAAAGAATTGATTGACCATCCAAGGCAAAGTTGATAAAATATCGACTTCTTTACTACATATGGAGACTTTTGAGATAAAACTCCACACTTAAACTCTGGCAGATAGTTAAATTGTGGGAGTATGTGCATGGGGAAGATGATGCTTATGAATATAAATTAGAAAAGCAAATGTTTTTTTTATTAGTTTAAACGTTCATTTCTTTATTGAAAAATCATTTCTTGATTATCAGATTTCATTAATGGTGCGTACTGCATACCTAGTAAAAATTTCTTAAAATCCAAAAAGAGAGGGCCCAACCGGGTTCGAACCGGTGACCTCTTGATCTGCAGTCAAATGCTCTACCACTGAGCTATGGACCCATTTTGTTTATTAAAGTCTAATTTTAGATAATAATCGTTGGGTACACCAGTGCAACAAAAGGTTAGTTCCTTTCACAAATCTCGAGGTCGTATGGAACCTATCCTCTTCAAAGTTTTGTTGCAAAAAATGTCACAATCAATGGTAAAATTCAAAGTTTTGCATGCGCAGTACTAAGGAAAGTTTTTTTTAGAGGTACTAACGAAAGTTTTTTGGTTTGGGTTAATTTATTTTTGGTTCTCATATAAGTTAGAAAATTAGGGATAGGGTATCAGAAGTGTTTAACTTAAAGTTTGAGTCTTAGACTGAGGGTTCATTCCTTTTCATTATGACGACAGTTAGATTGACCCATGCTTGAAAAAATTTCTAAAAACTTGGATTCATTAGGGTTTACATTGGAATTAACCAAGGGATAATTTTTGTGAGGATGGTGACCTCAGTCCCCCTGGAGATCATCACAAAAAATCACCTTCATCTAAAATTTTTAGCCTCATCATAAGTTGGTCCAAAATCAATGGTAAAATTTAAATTATTTTGATCGTTGATTTTCTACCAATATTTTATAGGGTTAGAGGTTTTTGAATTGGTTAATTTTTGTGGAGGGTGATCTTCATGGTTAGGATATCATCATCACAAAAAATTATCCCTTAGTTTATCTCCATGTGAGCTCAAAGAATCAAAGTTTTTAGGAGACTGTTAAAATAGGGATCAATCTAATTAACACCGTAGTCAAAACAATCAACCATTAGTCAAGGAATCAAAATCGAAGTTAGATACTTTCGGGACCCTATTCCTAATTTCCCAACTTATATGGGACCAAAAACAAATCAACCCTTTTGATTTTTCAGTTATTACGTTGCGAATGGTTACCCTGAAAAAGGTACAAAATCCTATCAATCCAACTAGACCTGGCAAAATTCACTCTAACTCATTTGCCCGACCCTAACCTGACCCATACAACTTGGCCCGAAGTCAGCTCGATAGTTAAACGGGCCGGGTTAGGGATGACATATTTCAACCCATTGAAATTTAGAGTTGGCCCGTCGAACCCGCGGCAACCCACCAACCCATCATTTTTATTAGAAATTTTAAATTTTATAAAAAAATTTATAATCATTAATATTGTTTTTTTCATTGTTCTTTATATTATTTTTTAAAATCTACTTTTTGACTTCCACCTTTAAACTTCAGCATTTTTTAATTAAAAAAAATTAAAATTTTTTTGACTTCCAATTTAAACTATTTGATCATATATACTAATTAAAAATATTATTTTTAATATTATTAGGGTTACTAGAGTTAAGGTTAAGGTTACTCAAGCTAGGGTTAGATTTGAAAAATTAGCCCGATTAATAAACAGGTTAGGGCAAGGAAGCAGGGACTTCATTTGAGTTAGAGTATCCGTGTCCGATACAAACACTCGAACGTATGTGTTCATGCCTACTTTATGGTAGATATATTAGCTATGTTTTATGTGATTTTTGCTGTAAATATGTTTTAGAAATTAACAATTTTTATATGTGACTGATTTTTTAGAGTTTTTTTATAAAAAAAAAAGTCATCTATGAAACAAAATTTTAATATATATATATATATAGAGAGAGGGAGGTTATTGTACCCCCTTTTAGAACGCCTCCTAATAACGCCCCCTTTTGCAGGGCCCACATATGATGCATCTAGGGGCTAATTTTTTTAGAGGATGTTCTCTTCACTATGTATATCATCATATTCAAAAATCAGTTCATTCTAATATTTTTAATCCCTTCAAATTACTTCTTAAAAATTGGTAACTATTTGACCCTCAAATAGTTACCAAATAGTTACTAATTTTTAAAACGTTAATTTGAAGGGGTTAGAAGTTTTAGAATGAAGTGATTTTTTAATATGATGATATACATAGTGAGAAGAACATCCTCTAAAAAAATCAACCCCGAAATGCATCGCATGTGGGCCCCACAGGAGGGGGCGTTATAAGGGGGTGTTCTAAGAGGGGGTGCAATAACCTCCCTCATATATATATATTTTAAATTATGTGTGATCGTCATGCTTGTAAATATCTTATTTTTTTGAGATTTAGTATATTGATGTATCAATGTTGCATCATGTTCGTGTTACAGCAAAAAAAAAAGAATAATGCCAGAAGTACTCCAAGGTTGACTCCCAAGATGATTCCTGGATGAGGTGGCAAGATCTGCTTCAAACTTAAAAAAGTAAAAAGTAATTTTACACAAATAGATCTTGCCACCTTATCCAAGAAGTCAACCTGAGAGTACTTCTGGCATTACTCAAAAAGAAGAAGAAGAAGAAGAAAAACAAAGTGAAAAAAAAAAAGTAAAAGAAAATGCGACGAGGAAGCACATTCAAGATCACCTCATATCAATTCCAGATTATGTTCATCTCTGTAGTAATTGTATCCTGTACTAAACTTATGAACATGAAAAAGTAATAAAAAAAACCAAGACCTAAACACTCAAATTAAATTACAAAAAACCTTAATAGGGGGCATTCCGAACTCGGGACCTCTGGCACCCTAAGTGAGAATCATACCACTAGACCAAATGCCCATTTGGAAATGCAAAGCTCAAATTGAATATATTTATATTTACTCATAATTGTGAAAATGATTTATTATACAAATGATTTTATTTAGTGTGAAGTAAATGTCCGTCTATACCCTAACCTCCACGACTATGATAGAAAATAAAAATAAGGACGAGAAAAGAAGAGAATTTCACACATAATATTTTCTAGAAAACGTTTCAAACTGCACAAATCCACTATAATTAGAGAATTTTGTAGTACAAACTCTTAGCACTAAACAGAATACAACAACAGACTACCTAGAATATATTAAAAATAGATTATTCAAAGGTGTATTTATAGACCTCTACAAGTATTGAAGTCTAATCTACACGCAGTGGGCGTGTGACAATAAATATGGGTACGTTGTTATTGGCGGTTTCTCTGTGCCCGTTGGTGGGTGCATTCCTGCGTTTGTTAGTGATGATGTTCTTAGTGGTTTCTCTGCGCTTCTCACACGTCCACTGCGTGTATCTATGCCATAATGTAATTTGAGCAATAGTCCAGTTTAAAAAAAAAATATTGAAGTCAAAAAAGAATTAGAAATCCTAACTCTATTAGGAATAGGAAACATTCTAATCCAAAAGTTTCCAAAACATCAATGGGTCGGGCCACACACTTGAACAGTAGTGGGACACGCCTCACACTTGAACAGTAGTGGGACACGCCTGTAGTTAATTATTAACATGTTAAGGTATAGACCTATTTTAAAATTAAGTTTTGGGTTCTAATCTGATGATTTGACATGGGAAGTATGGTTGACCAATTAATTAATAGTTTTTGAAAAGCCTGTTGTTATTGAAACATAAGTTTTTTATAGGTTGTGACTTACACATAGGGATATCCTTAAATTTATCATTTTTATCCTACTTTTTGATTGGAGAAATCATACTTTCAAATAAGTCTTGGCCTCGGGCGGATGAGACTCAACACTAAGACTCGCCCACACACGTGGGAGTCCTAGTGTTAAGTCTCGGCTTCGGGCGGGTGAGACTTTACACTAGGACTCGCCCTTGCATGGCCGAGTCTTGTTCGTGAGCCCTAAATTTTGATTTCTTTTTTCAACAAAATAATAATAAAAAAATAAAAAGGATTGTGAAAATACCTTCAAATGATGTGATTGAGAATTATTTACGGAATTTAAGGAACTAATTGTCTAATCAATTGAGTTTTTTTTTTTTTTACAAATCTCACTCATTAATGGAGTTTTACTAGAAATAGAATCATCCTCCACGAAAATATATATGAAATAAACCTACTGCATAAAGAATTTAATGCTCGGATGCTTGAGGCCAAATCAACAATGAAAAGTTCGTTGATAATGGAACGAATGAATTCATTGAAGGTGGAGTCGATTTTCTCACTTTTTCTTTTTAACCTAATTTTTTAAATCCTAATAATTTTTTTTTTAAATTGTTAATGGGTTGCAAAATAGTTTTTAAAAAAAATGAAAGCCACCTTGATAAAAATTATTTTTATATCAAGTAGACTAAAATTAAATAAACTTAAATCACAACCTGAAAAAAACCTTAAGTGTCAAAAAAAATCTTAGAAACAAAATACTATTTTTTACACCTACTATTCAGAAAGGTGCATACGATTATCATCCAACCATCTAGCGCTATATGGTCAACTCTACTTTTTTTTTTTACCACAAAATGATAGACAGTTGGATGATAATTAGTAACGTACACACTTTTCTACCGAAAGTTAATCCAACTATGGAATTATTTTTTCACATACCCTCTTAATTTGCATCTATCCCAAAATGACATGCGTTCACCGTAGATTATGACTTCGGTACAAAAATTGGAGTGTTCTAAATGCGGATGCAATAGCGAATAGCCAATAGCCCTTCTGTATACGCTCTAGAACAAAACAACACACTAGTAAAGTAGTTATTTCCAAATGGAAAAATTTGTTCTCAAGGTGACTGGTCACTATAAGTGGTTACCAGACCTAATAATTTTCTGAATCTTCCAGTAGTAGTGGGTGGGATTTGGGAGGGAGGGAGGGAGGGAGGGAGCCAGGGATGGACAAAATGATTTTGACGTATCCTGTAACATTTTCCAGAGAGAGCCTGATTTCGATGGCCCACTCTGATATTACTGTTCACATACAAGAGTATAAATTTGCTATAAGAAAAGTTTGGTATGTTGCTGAGGGATTAATTCACAGCCATCTTCAATGTTTAAAAATCGACCGGTATAACAGTAACAGTTGTTACATTGTAACGGTGTTATATGTTAACGATCATTTTTACCATTATAACGGTTATAATGGTCGTTTTTTTGTTAAAAAACAAAAAAAAAACGTAGTAAAATATTTTATTTTTTTAAAGAAAATTTAAACACCTTTATTTTCTGTTATAATGGTGGTTATTAAAGGGTTTTTTTTCAGTTAACACCAAATGTTGGTTTTGAAGCGAGAATTGTTATAACAACCATTATAAAAGTAATAACAGTAACTACTCCTTACCGTTACACCTTTATAACAATCATTTAAAAACATTGCATACACCTAAGCACACATTTGGGAAGTACATGCATTAAATCCTAACCCCACATTTGTAACTCTGAACTTATTGGAGGAATTAAGCCTTGTTTTTGTTCCATGCCATTAGTGTTGTTTGTCTATACCAATTTAAAACGAATTGTACTTGGGCAAATGAAATTCTATTAGTAGGAATGCCGATTCTATTTTCGTCATCTAATCCAAATCATGGCTTGGATGATTTAGTATGTTAACAAACCATTCATGAGCTCGAATTTCGAGAGAAGAATAACAAATAGAAATGTCACTGAAAACCCGTTTATCAGGGAATTGAATTCAGAAATTGATTTTTCTGACTTCAGTTCCACATATTTCACAATTGCTTGAACCTTAATTAACTATTAGTATTATAATTTTTTTTTTTTTGAATTGCATTTAAATTAAAGATGAATCCCCTTTGTGGGATTCAATATCAAGACCTACATTTTGGACAACCATGTTTCTAACCACTCTAACAAGCGGTCTTCCACAGAACCGGTCTGAGGTTGGCTGTTTATGTATTTTCTTTGATGGTGTACGTCGCTGCTTCTTTACTAGTACTTCTTCCTGGATGCTAAAGATGATCGAGGAGGTCATCATGTCTTGTTTGAAAATCATTCTCATTATCTTTGAAGCAGTCACCTGTCTCAACAGCGTAAACCTTAAGAAGTCCAAGAGTATGCTGATATCTTGGGCAGTGTGGTAGATAAGTTACCTCTGAAATATATACTTGGGGTTGCCTTTGGGTGTTGTTGCAAATTCTCTATAGATTTGGCATTCTGTTGTTGAAAAAATGGAGAAAAGATTGAGCATTTGGAAAACGAAAATTCCTTTGGAAAAAAGTACTCAATCTAGTTTCCCAATTTATTTTCTTTCTTTATTCAGCTTGCTTTACCTAATTCTGTTAGAAGAGGATGGTAAGGATAATGAGGAATTTCCTTTGAAAGTCTTCAGATGACAAAAAGAAGATATGATATGATATGATCATGATCATGATGGGTGGCTTGGTAAAAAATTTCAAAATTCAAGAAACATGGTGGTTTGGGTATTAGAGATTTGAAGAAGATTAATTCATCAGCTAGCTCTACTTGCAAAGTGCGTATGTAAGTACAGTAATAAGAAAACAAGCTTTATGGAGAAAAGTTATCTATGAAAAATTAATATGGGATCGGAGTAACCATGCATTCTGCTTTATTCCCTCTAGACTCAAACCAAATCTATGGTACAGGAATTTGGATCACATGTGATCAAGCATAATTAAGCTACCAGACTATTTTGGAAAACTTGGTCCTGATGAGAATTAAAGATGCTGGGAAGTCGATCGGTCTTATTTTGGATCGAAAAAGATTAGGGACGTTTCTATAAGGCACAAGTTGGCTGCTATTTCTAATGTTTTTACTGATGGTCAAGGGATTAACATGGGGGGTCTAAGGAGAGTGCTAAGAGAGGAGGAACAAAAGTTTTTGCTGGAATTGCTTGAGATGTTTGATATCCATCCCCTCCCTTAATTTGCCCATGGTGATAATGAATACAGATTAACCACCAGGGTTTGGTTCAGTGGTCGGCCCATTGGTTTTCACATAGGGTGTCCGGGTTCGAACCTCCTGAACTCTCTCTTGGTGGCCACCCAGATAGATTCGAAATTGGATGTGTGCAAATGGGAGGGGTTTGCTATCATCCCCAAGGATTAGGTGGGTGCCCAATGTGGTGGCCTGGATACCTTGGTCATAAAAAAATAAAAAATAAAATAAAATAATGAATACAGATTTCCTTAATTAAATTTTGCTCAAAATATCATTTTTTTCTGCTGAAGCCTGCAATTCAAACGATAGATAATTTGGACAAAATTAAGGGGTATGTACTTGGTGAATATGTGTTGTGCTTGCAATAAAGAGGCTGAGTCAATTATCCATCTTTTCATCAACTGTTCTATGGCAGGAAAGGTTTGGAACTATGATCTTAAGAGCATGGATGTCAGCTGGGTGTTATTAGAAAGGGATCTCTGTGAGCATTGGGGGGAGCCACTATATATGCCTAGTGGAGGCAGCAGCCCCATGGTAAAAAGTTTTATAGAAGTAATTTGTAAACTGTTATTTTATATGTTTTAATTTATCTTCTAAATTTCAAAAAAATTAAAATCGTTTCACTCGGGAAGTTGACCGGGCCCAAGGGTGGAGTTGTAAATTTTGACTGAAGCCCTCTTTTTTTTCATGGAAAATTATATTTTCACTCTAACATTTTATTTATGAACAATCCACTTGGTGTTTACATTCGTCGTACATTGAACTCACATCTTAGAGTTGGTTTTTTGAGGATAGTCTCCTCACCATGTAGATTTTTTTTAATAAAAATTATATCATTCTAAAGCTTTTAACCCAACTAAAAGTTGGTTAAAAATTATCAATAAAATAAATAACTCAAATTAATTTGGATAACTTTTGGATGATCCTTGGGCTGTTTTTTTTTTTTGTCACTATTTAGATCATCTTAAAAATATCGCATTATTCTAAATTAAAATTTAATAAAAGTTGGTTGAAAATTAACGGTATAATTTATATTAAAACTTGGATCATTTTTT
>MVGT01003685.1:112008-167476 GCA_002174775.1 Macleaya cordata
GTCTCTTCAAAAATTTAGATATTTCTATCATGGTCTCCAAAATAATATAATTTTGAATGATTAAATTTGATTTCCACTCCTTTTTTTCATTTTAACTATATAACCCCACTTATTTTTCCACTCTATTTACACAGACATATGAGTTCCACAGAGAGGCCATCATCTAAAGGAAAATTTTCTGGTAATGCTGATCAATTCACAGTGTAGATCGGAACAGTTCGAGTCTTTCTAAAACTTCAAACTCTTCAAAAGTTAGTTGAAATTTAACGATAAAATAGATAGTTAAAAAAAAATTAAATTTCGAATCTATTTTTTACGGTTTTCAAAAACTTTGAGATCTACATGTTGATGAGATCACCATCTTCACAAAAAAATAACCTTGTCGATCATCTCGACCTAGCCCAACAAGCTGGTGTAAATAAGGTGTAAAAAAAAGTAGGGTGTTAATTAGAATAAAATGGGGTGGAAATAAAATCTTCTGTTACAAATTGACCCCTCCTTCCAAAATTTCCTAGCTCCGCCCCCTGCCCACAAACTTAATATAAACAAAAGTCTGAAACATTGTTTTGCTGATTTTTATTACTTCTATTGTATGGGGCTATATAAGTAATTTTGGTAAGTTTTTTGCCCTTATTTTATGTCTTCGCAAACTGCGATGAGTCAATGAATTCTACCATACACACCCACGTCTTTATACGAAATGTTAGAAGTTGTGGTTAGTCTTGGCATAACTTAACTCGACCTAGCGGGTCTAGCTTAACGTGACCCTGTTCAATTCGACCCTTAACTCATGGCTAAACGAGTCAAGGTGGAGGTTAACATTCTTGACCCGTCCACTCGTGATGAGGTTAGGGTCAACCTTTGTTTGTATGGAGACCAAGGTCATTACTAGTCAGGACTAGTATTGGTAAAACACTAAAATCGACTCGTTTAATAAACAAATCAGGGTAAGGATTGATCATATCTGAATTCTGACCTGTTAATCCGTCAACACTGACAGGGTCTAACCCTAACCTTAATTTGTTGCCAAGTTCAGTTGTGGCCTGTTATGAACCTAATTAATCTACCATCAAACTAATTTAAATAAACTAAATAACTTTATTAATTCCTTCCCCAAATAACAAACAACCCATGCCTTTTATAGGCTTACAATCCTTATCTAAAATAACTAAAATATTTGATAACTAAATACTATTATCTTAACCAAGACTAATACTTATCTAACTAGGACTCTATAAGTCTATCTCTAATAGGGTACGTAACATGGCCCTTGTGGGTTTGTTGCCACAGCATTGCTACTAGGACCTCAACATCAAAATCCTATACAACAGAAATTAATAGCATTAAACAGTGATTTATCTAGTGTTGGACACGGTAAAGGCATCAAGGAGCAGAAAAATGCAAGTCTTCTCTGTTGCTTTACAATGGTTTCAACTTCAGTGTCCCGTGGAGTCTACATGAAGATAATACAAAGGCTGATTTCTAGTGAGGACGACTTTTAACCCGATCATCTGGTGAATAGAAATCAACAGTAGTTGAGCCATACATTTTACCATTGAATTACATTCAAATAGATGATGGAGTCAAAAGTCTTAGAACAATCTGATTTTCGGTGAGAATGATCCACATGTGGAGGAGAATGTCCACTGAAACTCGGCCTTTGGATCATCTCTATGTGTGTCTCATGAACCCACTGTATTTGACTGGACAAAGTGAAAAAACCTTTCAGGCCAAGTATCAAATTCAAAATCCTTTTATCTTCTGCTGCATCGATAAAAGATATTATGCTGCAGTCCACCTTGGCATCAAACTATAAACCACCTATGTGATAAATCCCAATTTGAAGTGCCCCTTGAAAACCGTTCAATCTCCCCTTCCCCATGGCCGTACCTAGAAAATGTTAAATTCAAAAAACAAAGGCGTAAATACATCACTATGGGCATGTGAAAAGCGTAGAAAACCACCATATGTAGTTTTTTGGGCTGGGTCTAGGAAGCCGATTAGAGAGTATCAAGTATTAATAGATAAAGAGATTCGCACATGAGCTCAAAGGTTGCACATTCCTTATATAAATCATTGGTTGTGGAAGTTCTTGGGATCAAAATCTTCTTGACTATTGTATTGCCACAAAATGGGAGAAACTAACACCACCACCATAGTCAAGAAGATTTGATCCCACGATCTCCCAAAACGGAAACTAACACCACCACCATAGTCAAGAAGATTTGATCCCACGATCTCCCAAAACGTAATGGTTTTATGGAAAAGAGGATGAACAACAGTTGAGCCGAAGGCTCATGTGCAAACATCTGTTCTACAGGACAACTTGAGTGGAAATTCCACTACTTTTTTTTAAGTTGCTCAGTTCAAGTCCAGAACACAGAAAATTAAAAGCCAAAAACAAAGAGAAACCGATACACACGTTTCTGAAAAGGGGAAAAAAAATCAGTTCGCTTCCTTTCGTTACACATAAATTTGGTTCACTGTACTTGCAGAACCCATGGATACAATGAGATCTCTCACCAACTGAACCCTTAACAGCTAACGGAAATTACAGGAAATACATGAAAATTTTGCGAGAATTTTCTTCTTGCTTGATCAGAGATAATTTACCTTTGTATTACACAACTCCCCAGTACTCTTTTTAGCAGATAAACTAATTCAGTGACACGATTAGTCCTCCTAACCACTGTTCCTAGGTTGAAGCTCAACAAAGACTCAAGACCCAACCTTGTAATTTGGCCGACTGACACGGGGAGTAATAAACATTATAACACCCTAACCATTAGAAGCTACAAAATTTTGGGGAGATAACCAAGGGAAGAACACTTTTCTGAGTAAAAAGAGATCGCATTTGCATTCACGGCATCCCAAACATTAGAACAGCCCTGCCTCCCCTACCTCTTTCAGCTGGCAAAAGAGATGGACTGAGCTTGCAACGTTTCATAGATGTCTCTAGCTGTGGGCCGGTCTTCGGGATTCACTTCAGTACACTGCTGGAACAAGTCAACAAGCAATCTGAGTGTTTCTTCTTCTTCAGCTTTCATTCCTTCCACTTCTGTGCGTGATCTCTCCATTTCAGGCTCCTCCTCGGATGATGTCAAAACCTCCAGTTCATCTGTGAGTTGTGGCCGTCTGCCCATCTGCATCAATCAAACACGATGACTATGCTACAAATCTTCACAAAATTCTATCCTCTTAGAATATATTGAATCTAGATGGTTTGATTTTAAAAAATGCAGGATCCTTTTTTTCATTTTGTGTGGATATTAGCATCAAATTCTGTCGTCGTTATTCCTTTTATCCCACTATAATTTCATATTCTTTTCTTAATAATTAGTCCAGATTTAGTGCTCTCGAGCTTAAATTGCGCCGTAGAACATACTAAATAGTCCTAGGGATGTTCAACCATTCAATACGCAGAGGGTAAATGGTTGGACATCCTAAGGCCGTGCACTAGGGAGCACATAAGCTTGGGGGCATTAAAAAAATTTACTTTGCAAAAATATCAGAAACAATCTACTCTCAATTTTCTCACACTCAAGGAAGCACCCTTTGGATTCTCTACAAGTATTATTGTTGGACTTCACTTCACTGCTTGAGTACTTGGTTTTCTTATAATTTCACCTGATTAAAGATGTTTTATCAAAGGAAGTACGAAAAGAACACAACTCAACCACACCTGAAGTAGATCATGGATGTTCGATTCTGATAAACCAGCATAAGGAATCTTCAGTGTAAGCAGTTCCAGGAGTAAACACCCATATGACCATATATCCACTTCCTGCAACCACAACAAAAATCACAAACACAAAAAATCTGAGAAGGTTGAATCACATGGAAGAAACAAAAAGGACTAAAATCTACAAGAACAACAGTTCCTAACATTGCGGTTCAAATCCTTGATCCTTCAAATTACAAGTCTACAAGATAAATAATGATGCACCACTTGCCTGAATTCAAAATATATATAAAAAAAAAAAGGTTGCTTACATTGCATGAACAGTTTGGAGATTTTCATAGTGCTAATTACGGAGATCCAAAATTAATCTCAAATAACTCCAAATCAAGTTGCTAGTGAGAGGCAAACTCACGCCATACAACGCCACAAGATTCGAGAAGATAGGAAGAAATTAGACGAACACAAGGACAACTCAATGAGATAAAACTTCAAGCTTTTATAACTAAATGAAAGTTCACACACAATGATGAAGTCATGCATAGGAAGGTTTAATGAAAGGTCACTGAGAAGTTGCATTTGTAGCAACGAGGACTCCAAAATCATTGAGGAGAGCCTTGATGGTCAAATTAGTAACAGTCATACAAAAACCCAGACAGACTACCAACTTCCAAGGGCAAAGCAAGATAACTAAAGTTTATAACAGCAGCCCAGACAGAAATTATAAACAAGAGATGGCAGATGACAGTTAGCATGACCTACTGTGTTTATTCTGAGCACTAAATAACACATGTTTTCAATGCCACTATAACATACATAGGCATCATTCACTAAGCTTCTTCAACAGACTTTCTAACTAGATTGTTAAAGTACAAAACAAGTAGCATGTAAAGAATAGAACATTACAATAAAAATGCTGGGAAAGATATGGGATAAAGCATTTTTTTGATATGAGAGCTAGAACTGACTTAAACAAAATATGAAGGATTACAGTTTCTAATGTAAAGGATCCATTCAATAAGAAATAGGTTTAACATGAACTTACCAGGCCATACATATTCCTTCTGTGCATTGCCTGCAGCACCTCTGGAGCCATCCAGCGAGGCGTCCCGACACAAACATTAGGTGGTGGTATTCCGACATGAGCAATACAACAAGTGTGTGAAAAAGACCGAAGAGGAACAGCTCTATCGAAATCACAAAGCTTGACAAGGGGATTTCCATCTGCTGTTGTTCTATCCAAATCAATCAAAATGTTTTCACTCTTTATATCTCGATGAATGATGTGCTTAGAGTGCAACTCCACCAACGCACAGGCAACATCCCTAGCAATCGAGAGTGCCATCTCCACTGGCACACGGCTTTCACCAGTTTTTGACAGCTTCTCTAAATAACTCTGTTACGTAAGACAAAGACATTAGTGCTAAAGGATAAACTATAAATTCGTGGAACCATGAGAAATAACAGTTAAGAAGTTTAATTACCCTTAGTGAACCCCCTTCTATGTATTCCATCACAATTGCGGACCTTAACAAACGATGCTCCTCATTTCCATCTACTGAAGGAACCCACTGAGAAGAGATCTGATGCCCATAAATATCTACTATACACGAGTGTTTCTTCAAAGCACCTAAAATTCTTACTTCCCCTAAACAAGTATACTCGAAGTTTTTTATTTCCTCAACTGTGGCCCCATATGTTTTTAAAGTCCGGACCTGCAACAAAGTAACAGCTCAGACAGTGCAACTAACTGGACGTTGAAAACTGCTACTTACAGTACAGAAGAGTGTAATATTTTTTTATGAAGAATGTTATATCTAATATTGTCTAAACTACCCCTAAAAAGAAAAATAAAATGACATTATTGACCTTCTAATGAACTTCTAAATCAACATGATATAGTAGAACGAATGTAAGAACCATAAATGAACGACTCAGTTCAAACTTTAGCACAGGGCAAAGAAATCCAACCTTAGCCACAGCTTGAACAGATCCAAACTTGCACCGGACAAGAGAACTCGAAGCTGCTCTGTTGACTTCATCACAGAATGACAGAGAAGGGAAGGAGCAATCCGGGCTTGCAAGATTTTCACTTGTCAAAGAATACTCAAGCCTACGCAGGGGCATATACCTAAAACAACAAGCTCACTCGTTAGACAAGTCTCGCACAGCACATAAACCAGCGTAATATGTAGCCCACTCCAAGACAGACACCATACATATGGCATAGATGAGGAAACTAGAAAAGAAATACAGATTGCTTAACGGGTTAATATTGGGAGCTCTCAATTCTGACACCTATCAACTTTTGAAAGATGCTGTATATGAAGATAATGTATTCAGCAAATAGATATACGCAAGTAATTCCAAAACAAAATATAAAATAAAGATTTCTTTCCCAAAATAACTGTTTTAGTAGAATTAATCAAGCATCTTCTGTTAGACAACATATAAAAATTGGATATATAAAACTTCATTAAAAAAAAACAGGATATCTAATCTCTAAGTTACATGACCACAAAAATGCATGACAATACAAACTTATAATTATACCTAGCAGAAAAAAGGGGGAAAGGAAAAGATGGTCTGAAAAAGGACATATCTAAGTTAGCCACACAAGACCACCGCATAAGAAGAATATTAATCTAATATATTTGACCCTGGATTAGACTGAAGTACAGGCTGTACAGCAACTAATCAATAGATAACTGAACTTCATGTCAGAAAAAATGCATCATGTATCAAGGGCAATTTTTGGAAGTACTTATTTTTAACCAACTTCTATGTATACACACAGAAAAACTTATTCAACTCCAAAACGCCAAGCTTCAGAAGCAATGAAGAAGATAACAATGATCATCAATACAAATAATTAAAGAGAAAACAAAAGAAATGTAAAAAGAAAAAAGGACCAGACCTGCAAAAAAATTCTGGATCTGTCTCTTCTCTTATATCTGTCGGACAACATGCATCCACAACCATTCGCACCCATGAATCATCCCTCCGGACAAGAATTGTGTTCCAGGCATGAGGCATGAAGTCAAGATATCCCCGCACAAGCTCACAAGGAATGGGCGGATCCACACGATCACAAAGATACTACAAAATTTGAAATATCAGTCAGCATATCAGTAAAAGTTGCAAGGAAAAAGGATCCAGATGTACCTAATAACTATAAGCTGAAAGTAAATAGCATCCAAGTGTACAAAAAACTGAAAGTTTGAAAAAAACTGTAAAAATCACCTTCATGAGCACTGCTCTGTGTCTACATACACCCCACCGCAAGGTCCCAATTGGGACAACACTCGAATTGCGTGCGCGCTTAATAATTCTTAGAGAATTCTCACATAGATCAATGAAGTTGAAATTTTCTGCAGCGCTCAAAATCCGTTTATAGGATGTTGCATTCTCACTGTTTCCAGTTGAGCAAGTACAAACAAAGGGTTTCTGATAATTTACACCAGCCACAGATTTCCGTGTCGTTGTAATAAGATTACTTCTATCACTGCCTCCAAACCAATTTGAAACAAATAGAGCAAGCAGAGATGCCCTCTGCAGGTTATTGACAACCAACTGTCCCCCTTCTTTGATCAAACTACTTGGCTGCTTCAAAGGGGACACTAATGCTTGAGCAGATAATGTGATCACATCCAACTCCTCATCCCTCTTCCTGAAGGACAAAAACTAATTCAGTAAACAAAAATTGTCACAAAACTCAAACCACTTCATATACTACCCGATCATAAGTAAAATGCCAATAATATTATGTAGCCAGCAACATAGACTATTAAGTTTTAAATATAACTGTTAATAGTATAAAAACTAACCTATCAACAAGGATTACTTCACGTGAGTCGAGACAAACACTATGCTCATAACTCTGTAGTGAACTGAAAGGGCGATCACGTCCTGCATCATAGAATCCATCAGGTAGACGGTCCTTTATGCTACAGAATGACTCGGTGCTATATTTCCATGATAAGTTTGAGCAATCGTCAACTGGTCTACGTGATTTGCTTGGTTTGGGATTATCAAGATCCCTATCGGAATGCCTTTTTGACTTTGGAGTATTTCTAGAAGCCTCTGAAGCTGAGTCCTCATCCTGCACACCTGTATTATTACATGAACTGGCAGCGGATGTCTCTCCACTATGATCACACTCACACTCTTTTCCAATAGAGTCAACGATGATGTTTTCATCTTCACTGTTATTACCCAAAATCTGAGGATAATCTTCACCAGCAAGTGCCCGTTCATCATTATCATCAATATCTTTCACAAAGACAGATGCACTCTCCACAACAGAACTTGATTCACACATGGATTCAGATGCATCAGCAGGGAGTTTGCATTTTATATCAAGATGATCTTTATCAGCAAGTGTCCGTTCATAATTGTCATCGAGATCTTCTACAAAGACAGATGCACTCTCTACAACAGAACTTGGTTCAGACATGGATTCAGATGGAACAGCAGATAGCTTGCACTCTTTGCATTTCGCATCCACTTTCATAGTCATTATTTGCTGGTTATCGTCATTTCTCCACTTCCTAATGCTGTTCAAACGCTCTTGACGAGCTCTCTGTTGCAAATAATCACGACGCTTCCAACCCTTGCCCCTTCTCCTTGCTGTGGAACATCTACTGTTTGATGAGGCCTCAGATAACACACTCGACATACCATGAGAACCTGAAATCAATTCACTTATCAGAAATCAGGTCCAAGACCATGCACATAATCCTAAAGACGAGATAATACAAATCAAGTTTATATATATGTCCCTCACCATTACAAGAATGTCTTCCATCAAACTTCCTAATTGTTGCCTCAAGTACATCCACTTCAATTGAAGAGCTGATAAAGTCATCATTGCATGTGTCTTTGCCATTTCCTTCCAAATTGCAGCATATCCATGAAGGAATTTGACAACAGTTGAGAAGCTTATTGTACTTAACAATAATGAAGAATTAAGGGAACAAATAAACATGTTAGGTTCAGAACATTCGAACAGGAAGGTGCAGAAGATTTGATGAATAAACTAAGGATTTATCTTTCAGCAGAAAGTTATCCTGAGATACAAAGCACCATCGCTTTTAAACTTTTAAAAAAAAAATTAGATGCAGATGAAAGAATAGTCTTTTTTGGAAACATAAAAAGTTAATGATGCCACTCACAAAAAATATTATGTCCGAACAACTAGCAAGCACAAATTCATGCTACACCTAAAAAGGTTTAGACAGTACACCAAATGCACTCTAAAATTCAAATAATGCGATATGTGCCAAATACCTGAAGATTTAGTTTCCGGAGGGTTTGCATGGATGCAAGTTCGAGAGATCCCAATGATGTCAGCTTATTATTTGAAAGGTCCAAAGTCTCCAGCCTCTGCAGACAGAAGAGATCTGGAGGTAGTTCTTCCAATTTGTTATTAGCAACCTTCAACGATTTCAGGGAACTCAAAGCAGTAATCTCTTTAGGCAAACGCTTTAGCTTATTGAATGAAAGTTCTAGATCCTCCAGTTTATTAAGACAACCAATTTCTGGGGGAAGGTATCTGCAAAAAAAATACATGCAGTACTGTAATGATTGTTATAAGTATATACACAGTAATGTAATGGATATTGCAACAACTACACTTTCGAGAAAAAACTAAAACAGATGGTATCAACTTAGAAAAAATTGATTTAAACATACAGTACATTTTCCAAAATTCTGATTAACTGCTTTCCTGGAACTGTCAAACAAGTATCCTACTTAAAGATGACAGTATGACATGGGTAGCTGCCATCAGGAGAGTCAAATGACGGATAAGTCAGCCCCAATTTTTATCACGGGATTTTTCAGTCAGCCAAAAGATTACATAATAATACATGCTTATGGATGCAATTGTACTTTGGGTTCTAGGATGCACAGTGGAAGATACCTATTAATAGATACCTATGAAAAAAATGTTGGATGCTAAACCCCATGGCTATATCAAATAGATAAGAGAGGGTAATTATCTATAAATTTTACAAAGAAATAAATGAACTGTCGAAATATAAACCCCACAAACTGGTAAAATGATAAAATAAAGTTTGCAACAAAATCCATCATTTAATAAAAACTACCAGTAATTTATTTAAAAGATAACAGCAGTAGTATATAAAACTGAAGTTACATATAATTTCTGGAAGCAGTATATTTTAAAATTCTAAAGCTATGGGCTTTGGCAAATCTGACAAAAATCCGTATATAGTTGATTGGTACTGGAAGGTATACCAAAAAGATGGAAATGCAAAACCCAATTATTCTAACTGAATCATAGAATAAGATAAACATGGTTTAGTATTTTTCGTGAGGAAGGGCAAACTGTTTATAACTTCATATTATATCTGATTCATGTCCTCGTTCAAGTGTTATAGCAGATTATTCCAAGATGTACCATAAGAGGGTTTACAATGTGAAATTATATTCATTGTTTACTTTTCCATTCATCTATTCTATCAAACTATTGAGTAAATTTGGTCGTGAGTCTATCAGATATTTCCCCATTCGAATTAGGATACTAAAAGAACTTCCATAACAGTAAGGCAAGGGTATCCAGGCTTACAGTCTCAACTTATTACTCTTCACTGTGTTACTTTTTCATTCATCTTTTCTATCAAATCATTATGTTAATATGGTTTTCCGTTTTTCGATCGGACTCTATACAATATTTCCCAAGTCTATACAGTAATTCCAAGTTTGAACTTTGATTCTAAAACAACTAACAGAACAGTAAGGACTACTTTGATTCATCACACAAAAGGTATTTTTTTCATCAAAAAGCATTCAAATTTATATCTTTCATGGCCTAATAACATCAAACCAAACTGTCCTACATAACAAAAGCAGAGAAGAAAGAGATACCTGATGGAGAAATGGCAAACAGTGAGTTTTGTCAAGCTCTTTAGGTGGGCAATCTCGCTCAGTAGAGGAAAAGCCGAATGCCGTGGAGGAACCTTACATAGTTCAAGTTCCTTCAAAGCTTTCAGCTTTTGCAAAGGCAAACTGGACAACCCTGGTGAAGAAATCTTCACTTGCAAACATTCCAACTCAACCAAATTCCCAGTTTCTGAAGGGAATAAATTTATTTCGTTTCCAAAGAACTTCAAAGTCTTCAAACCCTCAAAACCTCGAATTGATCGAGGAATTAAATTGAAAACATTCTTATACACGTATAATCCCTTAACCGAATTTTCCGAAGAATCCAATAAAGAAAGCTCCCAATTTTTCCCTGATACATCATGAGCTGGCTCTTCATCCAGAATGTTCCCATTCTCTAAAGGTCTATCTGCTTCTGAAACTTCATTTGAACGATCTTCGTCCACTGGTACAAGTTTTAGGGTTTTAGATGCTTGCATTGACACGAAAGAATCAAAAAAAAAAAAAAAAAACCTAGAATTGCATGAAACAAAGAGATAATTTTGAGATGAAGTTTGGAAAAATGGAAAAAGAATCTAGATTTTTTACTGTAGGGTTTTTGTTAGGGTTTCAGGAGATAGATTGAAAAGGATAACTTAGAGCAAAATCGTGAAAAATAATGAGTTTAATTAGGGTTTCTGAGATGTATAAAGATGCAACAACATCTGAAAATCTAGAGAGAGGGAAGAAACGAAGAAAAAAAAACGAATGACTTGCAGAGCGGGAGAAGAAGAGGAGAAGAAAACCAATGTTATAAGTTTGTGAAACCCTAGATTGCGAATACGAAGGTACGGTGATTCAGCATATATATCCTTCATACTCCATAAGTAAGGTACGTGTCTATTTTTTCATTGGTTATATTATAGATCACGAAATATAGAAACTTAAGGACGGTTAAGATTAAACCTTTTAATTGAAAAGTTTGATAATACGATGGGCCTTCTTGCATTATAACAGTCCTACTATATCTAAAATTCAATATAGAGGTACGTATTATTCAGGAGTCAGGACTAGTCTCTGGAGCGCTAAATCTTAATTTAGAAAGTCTAAAAAGAGATTTTCGTACACAAATACAAGTTTTTGCGTAATAAAGTGACAACAAAGAAAATACTTTATGGAATGATCTCCAACATGCCTCTTCTTTTTCTATTCACTTTCTTTGGGCATTTCTACTCGGAAATCTAAAAATAGATCTCTAAAAAATGACTGAAGGATGATGGAAAGGGTTTTTGTTCTAGTGGAGAATTAGGGGTAGATCGTTGGGGCGATTAACGACATGCTGGTTCGACCAGCGCACATTAATCACCTGCCCTATGCCCAATTACTAGTCAACCCACCCTATTGTTATTATCACCCATTCACTCTTCTTCTTTACTCTTCACTCTTCTTCTTCTTCACTTCAGTACATGAAACAGGCGTAATTTTTTTTTTAAACTGTAATTATTTTGAAATCAATCTTTTGTAATAAAATGTTTATTTTTTTTAATTTTGTAAGGTAACTTTGCTGGAGTATTTTTTGATTTCAGTCGATCCAACCACCGGTAAGTTTATTTTGACCAATTTTCAATTTTAATTATAATATTTGATGTTGAAATTAAGATTTTGTAATTGACATATATCTTTAACTTAATTCAAAAAAATTGTATAAAATAATTTTAGTATGACTATTTTTTCCGCAACAATTTTGTTTAGAATTTTTGGTTTGTTTTTTATTTATTTTTTGGCCTAAACATATCTCCATGTTAATTTTGATTTTTTCATTATTTTTTACTTTTTTTTTTTAGAAATTTGGATGATTTGCTAAATTAAGTTTAGGTTTATTACATTTAGGTAGAATAATTATTTTTACTAACATGTGTAATTTGGACATTATGTATAGACTATTTTTTATAATTTTTTTATGAGTTTTTACTATCTTTTTTAAACATCTAATTTAGTTAGTATTATTTTGTCTAACGTGTGTAATTATGTGTTTATACAAGATATTATATGTTGGACAATATTCAATTTTTTATGTGTTGTATTTCCAATTTTTTGGATAAATAGTTTGTTTAAAATTCAAACTATGTATGGAGTAATTTTGTAATTAAAATATTTTGGGTACAATATATGTAATTTTGTGTATGTAAAGAAATTTTTTACTTTTATTTTGAGATTTGTTTATAGTGATTTTTTTCCCTTAATTAGGATGACATTTTTATTTAAGTTTAGGATTATTAAAATTAGGTTGAAATTATTGTCACTACTTTTAGGATTATAAAATTTAGGTTATTTAGAAAAATATTAGAGTGTGTATAAATTTAAATTAATGATTATTATTTAAGTAATTAATTTTTGTTTATGTTGACCTAAGTTAAATGTTATGTTGAATTAGAGGATTATTGTAGTGTTCTTTTGGCTAATTTATGAAAAATATGTTGTATTTTATAATTTAATTATTCATAAATGTTGATTTTAATATGTTATATTAAATTTTTGGTTGTTCATAATATTTTACTATATTTTAATATTGTGATGAACTACATTCCCCTAATTTTTGTAGAGTCGTAGAATATTTAATATCTTTAAATTTAGAAAACGTCCCAAACGTCGGCACGTAGAATTTGCAGTTGATGAACATCAACTTGCTAATCGCAACTTACCCATTCAACAATACACCGTTGTGGATGATAAGACATATGCTGACCACTTAATTAATTTGATTGATCGTCCTCCCGATTTCACCACTCTACAAGGTGGATGGAGTAAGCTACATGATGTGTACAAAATAGCCTCTAGAAACACAAAAGTAAAAGAGAATAATAGACAATACTGGTTGGAGTCGCCTTTTCAAGATCACTGTTCCACGCAGTGATAAGTGACTAGTCGAGGGGTTAATTGAACGTTGGTGGGATACTACTCACACATTCCATTTTCTATATTTGGAGATTGGATTTACACCATTAAACTTCACCATGCTAACAGGAATTCCAATCGGTAAAAGTCCGCCTCTAATATGCGATGATACTGATGTGTGCAAGTACGATGAAACAATGCAATGTTACTTTCCTTCAATGTTGGACACCATTAAAGAGGAGTTGCAAGGGTACAAGGGGGAAGGTATTCCCGTGTCATATTTCAAGGCGTACATCATGAGTACGCAAGATAGGGAAATTATAATTCGGAGATTGAAGAGGTTGCACGAGCTTTTATGATGTGGATGGTGGGTGATGTATTCTTTGGCAACGCAAATTGTGTTGGTTATATTGGATGGGTTAACTCTTTTGCTGACGTACGATTAGTAAACACTTTTGATTGGGGCTCAGTCATCTGTGCACGGATTTACAGATCTTTAGATGAGTGTAATCGATGTGTACCACTATTTAGCGGCATGTGGATGTTGTTGGAGGTATATATCATAATCTGAAACTTTAATCATTAATTTATTTAACAAATTTTTTTACTGTATAGTCAAATTTATTTAATTTTTCACTCTTCACACTACTGGTTTTATGTCCACTTCAATACCTTGGTCCCAATCTTAAAAAACAACAACACTGAGGTTATGGACAAACAGCTTCTGATTTCAGCATTCAATAAGAAGAATCGGGTAAAAGGAGGCACTGATTTGCAGAATACTCTTTGTGTGCTATACGTGAACAAATCGATACTAGGACTCCACAGTCAACCATTTGGGACCCATATGTAGAGAGTCGATATGCTCAGGAAGCTGACATTACCACAACCCGTATATTCTCACCCCATCGAGTGGTATCTTATGACCCCGAGTTTGATGAAGGGTTTTGGTATTTAGGTAATCGGTGTTAGCACCAAATAATAGGAGATATAGTGTTGCCAGCCAATCCTCCTAAAAGGGAGTATTTGTCCAAATTCCTAAGAGCCCGATATCTGCATTATTTTGAGAATGAATGATGGTTGCATGCTGAATGTTTTGGTGTGCCTACAAGTGAACAAAGTTGGATGACTTACTGGCGTCATGTTTCTAGATGTACACCACTGGCGCCGATACAAAGGGATAGGAACAAAGATGTAGTCGGTGGTGCCTCCACTCAGGACCCATCTTTCTTTACGCCGCATCCTCCTCTCCGTGACTATGAGATGTTCACTTATAACACCCAAGGGGTTCATGCAGATACTTCACGTTATTGTGATTGGACTATGACAGTGGGTGGTTCTAATGGCCAAACATCTACCATTCCGATTAGTTCTCGTGAAAAGCGTACATTTTTCGACCCTCATATGCATACAAATATGAGTACCATACGCAATTTCTTATTACATATATTTGTAATTTGTCTACTACATTATAATGACGTATTGTTACGTATGATGACTTTACAGATTCAGTGGGCCTAAATCGCTTCAGAATTATATTATCTCAATCACCAGATGCGGACAATGACTATGGAACAGACCATTTCTAGAGAGCGTGTTATAGCGAATCGAGATCACGAGTTGATTCAATTGAGAGGGCGATTAAATGCATCTTCCCGTGATATACCCCTGAGGCATTCTGATTATGGCCCATCTCGCCCACCATTATTTTGTCCCCATTAGTTCGAGCGAAGCCCCATTCTCATCTGCATCTTTTTATGCGCCCCAACCATAGTCAAAGTTTAGCGGTCCCGAACAGTCATATGCAGGCCCAAGCCGATCATACGAAGATCCTAGTCAAACACATGACTCAGATGAAACATATGTCCCACAGACACAGGCCCCAGATACTTATGCAGGGAATGCGGATATCTACGTTCTTGAAGACAATTTGCAGTTTAGTCTGACAAATTGGAAATGATTGGAACTAAATGATATTTTCAGTTAAATATGTGTATTGTCTATTTTGGGCCACATATATATTGCATAGTTGTCTACAGGTTTGACAAATTGGAATATTAATGATTGGAACTAAATGCTATTTGCAGTTCAATATATTTAATGTCTATTTTGGGTCACATATATATTGACCCATTTTGTCTACAGGTTTGACAAATGGATGACGATGTCATATTCCTTAACATGATCTAAGCAGCTAGGTTACAGTTCGATTCTGCAAATGTTGAGGATGATGCAATCGCGCAGTTCATAACACAACATGTAGCGATGGCAATAACAATGCATCAGCCTGAGCCACATGAGGTGCATCGCTGAAGATGACTTGACCGTCACTGGACAGAGCACGCAGGTAAATTAATGGCGGACTATTTCAATACACCTTGCTTATATAGTGAACAAGAATTTCATACTCGCTTTCGAATGCGTCGTGAATTGTTTAACAAGATCCAGCTGATTGTTTGTGAGATTGTTCTCCTCTTCATATAGATCATTATCACAAAAAAACAGTCATTTTTAAAACTCTTAACTTCATTAGAAGTTGATTAAAAATAAACAGTGATAAAATCATCTTTAAATTGAATAATGAACGTTTGATTTTTTTAATAAACTTTTGATGGCGTTAGATGTCTTAAAATAAATTAATTTTATGTAAGAATGATCCATATGGTGAGGAGGACATTCTTACAAAAAATCAGTCATCGGTTCGACTCGATATGGGCCCCATAAGCCAAATATGGACTGAGGATATGCTCTCGTCTAGGATGACATTTTGACAAGTTTTTTCTTATCATAAAATAAAAGTATTTGAATGAATTGACTCTTTCTCTATTTCTCACTTTTCCTCCCGCTCCCTCTTGATATCTCCCTCCCATTATGTTATTTATTGAGCGTGATAAACCAAATATTTTTTTTGTTAACTCTTATTTTCTTATAAGCTGCTAGATAATTATTGTGAAAATTATAGGTCCAAGGCCACAATTTTGACACTATTGACCAAAGGGGGGATACATTTGTCGTAATACAAATATGGTTTGTTAAAGCATCCACAATACTAGGTTTTTTTTTTTACCAATATTGTCTGAAAATAAATCCGTACCCAGTTGTCTAAAAATGTATATTTGGACTAGGATGAGAGAGATTTGTCTAAAATTAGATATGTGAATTTTTTTTGCAAAAGTAGCTAGGCAGACTTTTAGAGAGCCTGGTATCGGGTGTACTATCATTGTTAGCCTAGTGTGGGGTAGACTCTAAGATAATGCTGCACATCGGGCTAACTTTCAGAGTCTACCCGATGCTAGACTAACTCTTAGAGCCCACCTAATTAAAACAATTTAAAAAATATATAATAATAAAATACTTGAACTAGGAGATATTTCTTAAAAAGAAGAAGAAAAGAGTGGGCGACATTTGAAATAATGCTCAACATCACACGATATCTCAAAGTGTTTGGAATTTGCTGAAGAAACTTTTTAAAATAAGGTGATATGGGTTGATAAACATTACAAGGGTATATTTGTCATATAGAAAAATGGTGAGGGTAGAATAAGAAAATAACCTATTTTATTCATCTAATAAAAAAAATTTCATTCACAATATTTTGTCTAAAAAGTTTGGCTGCACAGTTCAATTTTGGCCAATGGATAAAAAATTTGCTAGAATGTCACTTTTGGCCAATAGTGAAGTCAGGAATTCACATTAGCGGAGTGACAATCAAAGAGGAAAACTCAAGGAGGGATAGATTGGTCGAGAGAAATATAGTCAGTACGGTTGTCAACTAGCCAGTTCTAGTTCGGTCCTTGAACTACCTATAACCAAAACAGTAATTAAGTTGGTTTCCACTTCAATCACTCAAATAAAAGGAACAAAAAACAAGATAAACAATTCTAGTACCAGTCAGTTCCTTATATTAGAGAATTGCACTTGAATTTTGTGGAATTGAGTTAGTTTTGCGAATGTAATACAAATTTCATCGAGTGGTTGCAATTTGAAGTTTCATCCAACTGATGGCTCATTAATTTAAAAGCGTGACAGATAGTTGGTTTTTAACATAATTTCATGAGAATACTTCTTTTCCCCTCCAAAAAAAATATACTTCCGTGAAATTGATGGTGATGGAATTATTTCTGCATGACACACTTCTTTACTGTCAAACACTACACAAGAGGAAGAGAGAATGGTAGGGGGAGCTGGTATACTAACTCGGTATCTCTAGAAATGCAACTGATATTTCCCCACAACTTTTTACTAAATCCATACAACTTAAATTTTGAACTATCGGTGATTTCACATAACCAACAATATAAAATAGTCTGTCGACAATAAAAGTTGACAACACATAAACAAAGTAACTTGTCGGTGTGTACAACTAGACCTAGCAATGGATTAGGTTAGGGTCGACCCTAGGCGGGTTGACGGGTATCGGGTCAATATTGGTTAACCCTAACTCGTTATTAAACAGGTCAGTTTTTTAAACTCAAACTATAACTTGTTTAACATTTTTTCATATAAGACAAGGAATGAGTTAAGGTCGACCCTAACCTTAACGAGATTTTTGAATAATGGGTCAGAAATGCTTACCCCCTAACCCTAACTTGTTTAGTAGCGGGTCGAGTTAGGGTAGAGTTTGGCGGGTCACTGGTCAATTTGCCAGGTCTATATACAACCAACATACTATTTTGTAAAATTTGTACTACCGGTAACGCAGAACCAACATAAAATTCTGTAAAAAATTGTGTGAATTTATCCTTGCCCATCCATATTTCTACTCTAAAGTCCAAACAAAAAGTTGACAAAATAGTATGTCGATAATAAAAGTTGACAACACAGAAACAAAGTAACTTATCGGTGTATACAACTAGACCTAGCAATGGATTAGGTTAGGGTCGACCCTAGGCGGGTTGACGGGTTATCGGGTCAAGATTGGTTAACCCTAACTCGTTATTGAACGAGTCAGTTTTTCAAACTCAAACTCTAACTTGTTTAACATTTTTCTATATAAGACAAGGAATGAGTTAGGGCCGACCCTAACCTTAACGAGATTGTTGAATAACGGGTCAGAAATGCTTACCCCCTAACCCTAATATGTTTAGTAGCGGGTCGAGTTAGGGTAGAGTTTGGCGGGTCGAGTTAGGGTAGGGTTGGCCGGTCACAGGTCAATTTGCCAGGTCTATATACAACCAGCATACTATTTTGTAAATTTTGTACTACCGGTAACGCAGAACCAACATAAAATTCGGTAAAAAATTGTGTGAATTTATCCTTGCCCATCCATAAATTCTACTCTAAAGTCCAAACAAAAAGAAAACACAAAATGTTGGGTCTAAAGTATAAAGTATTGATTGATCAATTCCCACTCGGTTATAGTACATAATAGTTTTGGTTCCACGAATGAGTGGAACTGAGATCGGGATTAACTTTATTCTGGTTATGTTTGGATATTTAGTTCCACACTTCCACTAAACGATAATTTAAGACTGATGATATTGATAATCCTTGCAAACACTATGAGCCATCCTGATTTTTAATAATAAAATAATAATTTTTTTATTTTTTAAACAATCCACCCCACCAAAGTAAACCACATCATCTTCTCTCTCCCCTGTCTACTCGTTTTGGGTTTTAAGATTTTTTCAGATCTTGGATCCGCCTCTCCCCCTCCTTTCTCTATCTATCTTCTCTCTCCTCTCTCCTTCTCTCACTCTCTTTCTCCCTCTATTTCTCTATCTCTCTTCTCTCTCCTCTCTCCTCTTTCTATCTCTCTTCTCTCCCCACCTCTCTCTAATTTGCACTTTTAAGAACCAAGATCGCTATGGAGTTGCAACTAATAAATGGTCAAAATTAAAACAATCATTAGATGGAACATCTGAGAATAATATGGTATTAAATGTGTGGGCATCCAACTCAAAACTAATTGACAATGAGTGGTGTGACCCAGGATCATTATATATTAAGTTTGCTAGGCTCTCATATCCCATGTGGGACTATTCTCATCATGCCCCCCTCACGTGTGAGGTTCTTTTGCGCCTAACACGTGGAACTCTTTTTGGGTGGCGGGGAGCACGTGTGGCCGTTAGGACTATCACGTGTGGGCCTGCGCTCTGATACCATATTAAATGTGTGGGCATCAAACTCAAAACCAATTGGCAATGAGTGGTGTGACCCAGGATCATTATATGTTAAGTTTACTAGGCTCTTATATCCCATGTGGAACTGTTCTCATCATGTGGATCAACCAACAACGACAACACCTTTCACAATGTTCCACACTTCATTTTCACGCACATTGAAATGAAAATAGTCGACTAAAGGCTACACAACTTGTCTATGACTTGGCGACATTGATTTTTCAAACTTCCTTGATTAATTTCATAAGATATTTTGAGCATTTTTTTACTTTATTTGATTAATTTATACTTCCCTAAGATATTTTACCTGTCTTAATAACCAGAAACCTGCCAAGTCGAGCTACTCTTGCTAGGGACGTATCCATAATCTGAGAAAGAGAGAGAGAGATGAGAGAAGAAAGAGGAGGGGAGAGAGGCGGATCCAAGATCTGAAAAAATCTTAAAGCCCAAGACTGAGTAGACAGAGGAGAGAGAGAAGAGGATGTGGTTTACTTTGGTGGGGTGAATTGTTTAAAAAATAAAAAAATTATTATTTTATTATTAAAAATTAGGATGGCTCATAGTGTTTGCTAGGATTCTCAATATCATCAGTCTAATTTAGTATGTTTGGATGTAGAATTCATGTTTCCCTTGTCCTTGAAAACATGAATCCCTAGAAACATGAATCCTTTGGTTTGTTTGGCAACCATAAAAGTGGATTCATGAATCCTTGGAAGCTTGAATCCTTTGGTTTGTTTGGCTACCATTTAAAATTCAAGGAAAATCTTTATTTTGTTGTTTTAATTTTATGGGGTGTAATCTACATTGAGTTGGGTACATACATAGTGAATCCTTAGTTTAGAATTCTAGCAAATTCTAAGGGGGTAGGTGGGACTCCAAAATAGGGATTTGCTGAAAAATATGTTTCCCTGGGAAACAAGTTTCCAGGGATTCTTGGCAGCCAAACAGACCAGGGAAACATGAATCCCTGGTCCCCACTGAATCCCTACCTTGGAATCCCCCATCCAAACAAATCAGTATTAGAATAACGTGAAATAACATGCTAAAACAAATGAATTGTACTTGTAAATTAGCTTCTGGTGGTTTTCCGCTCCACTCGATACCAAACTTGTACCCAAAATCAAAAGTTAATACGGATTAACGGTTCCAATTCCTAGCAAATCTAGTCCTGAAATAGCCACAAAGGCCCACAACCAATGTTTATCGGTTCCATTTTGGTTCGGATTTTGAGTAAACGTTCCAACTAGAAACTATTAGAATAGACGGACATCAAAGAACCATTAAATCGAGTTAATCACCAATGCACTCTGCGTCTATAAATTCAGGTCCCAAAGCAAATGAACAACTCATCAGTTTAAACTTTTGAAGTTTGAATTCCCGCAAAAAACAGAGCGCCCTCTTTCCATTCTGTCCAACTTGAATCAAAATGATCGATCTCAAGTGAGTTCTTCATCGATTCTCTTTCTAAATTCCTTTTTTCTTCTTTCAATTCGATAATGGCGTAGTATGAATCAACTGAAAACCTAATTACTATTGAATTTCTGTATTTGATGAGCGCAGATCCGAAGAACAGAGCCAGATGCAGCTCGTTGAAAGAGAAGATATTGAAGAAGAAGAAGATTTGTTTGAAGCGATTGATAAACGTAAATTTCATCTCTCTTTTCGCTGTTTTCCGGAGTATACTCGTCTATTTCAATTTCTGCAACTTCTGATATTGTTTTCATGTGTTTGATACAATCTCCTATCGTATTAATTTGTTTTCCACTGCTCGTCTTGATTCTATCGCAGATAGATGTCAACTTAGCTCGATCTGGATTTGTTTTCGAATGATCTCTTAATATCTGCTAGGTTTCACTTTTATTAATCGTTGATCCCGTTTTTACTAGTTTCTAATTGAAATTCATTCTAGTTTCACACTGATTTCAAAGACAAAAGAAGTTCTCCACTTGATCTGTAATTGTAGACTTCTGACAGTTTCGTTTCCAGTTTCGATCATCAGATTTAATTTTCAATAGATTTCAATAAACTGAACTTTCAGAACAGAATTTCAACTGCATTTTCTATTGTTATCGTATATGTTTCACAACTTTCTGCACCTTTTGCAGTAATTTCTCAAGGAATCAATGCCGGAGACATTAAGAAACTTCAGGATGCAGGGATCTACACCTGCAATGGATTGATGATGCACACAAAGAAGGTAACAGAGTTTCTGATTTTATTTTTTGAACGGTAGTGTTTCTGAATTTGAATCCTGCGTTCTGTTCAAAATTTCGCGGTCTTTTTACACGGTTCTCGTCCTTTTTTAGAGCTTAACTGGTATTAAGGGATTATCGGAGGCGAAGGTTGATAAGATCTGCGAAGCAGCTGAAAAGATAGTGGTAAGAAATTAGGTTATCGATCTAAATAACGGTGATTTTGGATGCATTTCATTTTGTGTTTCTCTGTTTTAGAGAACTTAATACTCTGCATCTCTGTTTTCAGAATTTCGGATACGTAACAGGAAGCGATGTACTGCTCAGAGTAAGATCGAGCTTCCTGTACTTTTGAAATTGAAATTACTAACACGCAATTTTGGCGAACTTGAGTTAGACGATTTGAGTCGCTGATTCCTTAATTTTCATCTCTCTCTCTCTCTCTCCGTAGTCGTTTAGTTCCAGAACAAAACGGCGCATGTTAGTAAAAGCTTCAGAAAAAATTTGTGATTCTTTAATCATTCGAAGAATCTGACAACTGAAAATTATTTTTTTGCAGAGGAAGTCGGTGATTAAAATCACGACGGGAAGCCAAGCCCTAGATGAACTCTTAGGCGGTAATTTGCGACAATTCATATATAAAATTTAGCTTTTATTTTTGAGATAGCGAGATTTTTTCTTTTTCTTTTGTTTCTTAATTTTATTTTTGTTTGCGATTGAAGGTGGAATCGAAACTTTGTCGATTACGGAAGCTTTTGGAGAATTCCGGTAAGAGAGGATCAAGTGTTTTTCTCCCGCCAGGTGTAGGCGTCCATTAATAGATGCTATACTGAACCGCTTACTTGTTAAAATGTGCCAGATCAGGGAAAACGCAGCTTGCGCATACTCTATGCGTCTCCACACAGGTTCGTTCCTCGCATAATTCTTGCTTGACATGAACATTATGCAACATCTTCCACGATTTTGTTGATTGTGTTATGTCTGATTTTTCCCGCCAATTTGATCTGCTGGCAGCTTCCCATTAACATGCGCGGGGGAAACGGGAAAGTCGCTTACATCGATACTGAAGGAACATTGTATCCTTTCCTTTATTTTTTTTCATTTCTAGCTAGCTTTTGCATCTAACACGCGCCATGGATGTGCAAGTTTATGTAATCGTGGCGAAAAACTGATACTAGCAATGATCTTACCAGAAATTCCACTAAGAAAGTCTACAGTAGTTCTTGTCTTAACTTTATTAACTTACAGTCGACCAGATCGTATTGTACCAATTGCGGAGAGGTTTGGGATGGATGCTGGAGCCGTACTAGACAATGTAAGCAGAATTTATCTTTGACTCCTCAGGTTCTTATTTCAAAGAAAAATATTAAGCGGATCAGAATCATTCAATTGGGCCTTATTTTAAACCTCATCGGGAAAAAAAAAAAAAGCCCCATTTCACCAAATCAGGTGTGGGATCACCCTCACCCTAGGATCAAAGGTCTGACAAAAATAAGTCTTTCATTAGCCGTTGTTTTGGTGTGATTGCCTATGACCTGTAGATTGATGATGTTTGTTGGTTTTGAATATTGAAAGATCGTATATGCGCGTGCTTACACATACGAGCATCAGTACAACCTACTCCTTGGCTTGGCTGCTAAAATGTCCGAAGAACCTTTCAGACTTCTGGTGAGTCACTCTTTTAATCTCAAAAAATTATATTGTTTTCAAGATTCAGATGATGCTGTTGAATGACACGTCTTAATTTATTTATTTGCAGATTGTTGATTCGGTCATAGCTCTCTTTCGAGTGGATTTCACGGGACGAGGCGAGCTTGCTGAGCGTCAGGTTACTTGTCGTATTTTTTGACCTTTTCTTTAACGTGGACACGCCAAAATACATGACACGTTTCTTTACTGTACTTGACTGTCGCACGAAAATTCTTGCAGCAAAAGCTGGCGCAAATGCTTTCCCGTCTAACAAAAATTGCGGAGGAATTCAACGTTGCAGTCTACATGACCAACCAAGGTAAAACTTTCCCAACTTCACCCATTTTTCCACTCTCATTCTCTTACTATCCCTTTTTTAGTGCGTGCCACCTATTTTCATGTCAATGAAGATTGGCAATTCATGGCTGCTATACTTTGTTTTGTTTATTGGATGGGTTGCAGTTATTGCGGATCCAGGTGGAGGTGTTTTCATATCGGATCCAAAGAAACCAGCAGGAGGACATGTGCTGGCCCATGCTGCCACTATTAGGTTAATGTTTAGGAAAGGCAAAGGTGAACAACGCGTCTGCAAGGTGTTCGATGCCCCCAATCTGCCCGAGGCCGAAGCTATATCCTTACAACTGCATATATTCCCTCTTATTTATAAGTTCCATGATCCTCTGATCGTATGGCCCATATATAGTAGACCAAATAGATACACTAGTAAAACTACTACTTAATCTTCACAACTGGATTTGATTATTGATGTGTGTTTCCTCTTGACCAAAAATCACGTTTTTCAGATAACACCAGGAGGAATCGCAGACGCGAAGGACTGAAGAGCTAGGGTTTATTTTTCAGTCAATGTGGAATAGGTTAGGTCCAAATATGGATAAATAACTCTTCTATCAGAACTGGTTTAGCATATATCAGAATTGTAATAGATGCAGATAGTAGCATCTTTCTGTTCTCTATGTTGTCTTAATCTTTTATCTGATTTTACACTACTAAGGGTTTTCTCTGTTCTAGTGGTTGTTGCTCTACTCTATATGTTCCAGAAAAAAGAAGGAAAAGCCCAATTAGTTTTATGCCATGAATACAGGACATAACAAATATTAATTCTTGTAGAAGCACTTGTCTTCTAAAATATCAAAATAAATTTTCTTCTGTAGCAGAGGAAATCTTAACAGTTTGAATTTCAGAAGAGAAAATGCTTTAAGGTCTTTAAAAGGCATTTTCCTTACCATAAAAAGCCATGATTTTGTACTAATGTTTTGAGGTGTAAATGATCTCATCACCATTTAAAGCATCATGACAGTTAATCAAAGATAAATCATGAAAAAAATGACAACATTAACTGCATAATAGTTTGTAGAATTCCCAATTAGTAATTCACTTTCACAGAATTAGAAATTTCAGAATAAACTGATACTTTGTGAAGATAAACTCCATGTCAAAGGGGACCATCCTCACAAAAAGTAAGCTGCTGAATTATTTACATATGGGCCTAAAGGTGTGCCATTTTGTTTGTAAACGGATCCCAACCACACAAGACTAAAATTGAAGCACCAAACTTTCAGACATAATGTTAAGAAAAGAAAACCCAATGACATCTGCATCTAATATAGTTTAGACAGAGAAGAATTATTCCACATTATGCTGCAGTGACTGGGAAAGGGGAGTTCATTTTAATACTCCAAAGGGAAAAATACAGTAAGCAACACCAGGGTTGCAGAAACCCAGTCTGTGCCATGAACATACTTCATAGGGTAGGTAACATGTAACGAGTAAGAGTTCAAAACATATTGCAACAACATAGGGTCTGTATCCTTGATGAAGCAATGTCTTTCAGATTAGAACATTAGAGAGAGGATAGAAAACTACTGACAGAAGGCCAAACAATAAGGAAAGCCTTGTGAGATCAGTAGTGTGAGGACCAGTTTGCGGCACTTCCAACTCTTGGCATGCCAGCTTCCTTCTTCGAGTCAGCATCAACTTTGTAAGTTGCACCACACACCTCGCCAGAACTATCGACCCTCGGCATTGCCTTCAGTTCATTCAGTGGGTGTTCAAAACTCCGTAAACCACCTGAGGTCGTGAAAAAGCACCCTGAAAAGGAACAGAAGACAGTAAGAGAATGAATAACAGAAGGAAGATCTTTGTTTTGCTATGAAATTTGTTGAGGAAGATAAATATTTGTCTCTGCAATTATACCTTTTGGAAATGGTGCAAAAGATTTTCCACAAGCCTTCTTAACAACCTCGGCATCATCAGAGAGTACAACATTGTCTTCACAATCAGTTCCCCAGAAGAAGGGAACATTCCCATCAGCATCCTGAATTTAAACAGTAAAATTCACCTCAATCCAATGTATGAAACGGATTAGGAAGAACTCGAAATGGATCGCAGAAATATGAAGGTTACTGCAAATTGAAGAACAATAATATTGGTTCAAGGTTTTACTTACAGCAGCAATGAAGGTGGCTTTCGAAGAGCTGTCATAGAGGATAAAAGCGAACTTTCCATTCAGATCTCTCACGACCTGGTTTGCGGGATAAGGCCCTCTGTCTCTCAAAGTCCGGTAAGCTTCAATAACAATGATTACTTCGTTCGCCGTCTTGTTCAGTCCGTATTGTTGTTTGAGAACAGCAATGTTTTCGATGTGCCCTTGGAACAAACAGAAGATATCACCCACAACGGCAAATAATCTGATAGAGAGGAAGACAAAATGGAGGTTCATCAAATTTAGTATATCATTACCAATTAAAAAAAATGAGAGAGATAAGATAAATGCTGGTAGCAATTCAATTAGTAATTTCTAAATTTGGGATTGATTCAATAAATCAATTGGATCTGAGAACAATTCAAGGTAAGGTTCAAGATTGACCTTTTTCAGATCTGATCAGAAATAAAAAAAAAAAACCAACCATAATTTAATTCCTTTTTTTTTTTTCAACCAAAGAATCAAACTTTGTATCATCTGATTACTCAGATGTGATTAATGAGATTTAGGGAAACAAGAATTAAACAAGACCCACAAACATTTTGGGTAAAAATCTCTGAAAATAACCAAAAGATCGTAAAAAAAAAGTAAAGAAAGAAAGTAATAATATCATATTAAGATCAGACTTTATTTTATGTGTTTAAACAAGATAACGAAATTTAAATAATTAATGGTGTCTGTTTTATTTAATATCTTGTTTTGAAACGTAGAAATGGGATCTCTTTTTATTGATCAAATATCAAGCAAAGAAGATAATATTGATACTAAAAATTAAAGAACTATTTCCTATTAAAAAAAAAACAAGAGAAAGAAAAAAAAATGAAAGAAGATCAAATAAAAACAAGAACTATCTTTTTATGCATTTTTTATCAGCATGAACATTTCTTGAAACAGCATTGACTTTTTTTCTTCTTTTTGATCAGTATGGACACTAAACAAGAAGATCAAACAAGATGATAAAATCTTGCATTACAGAAAAACAAAAAAGGTCTGGGAGAGTCTTGATCATCCAAACATTTAAAGCAAACAAGGAGGATATTCCTTTTTCTTTTTCTCTCTTCTCTCTCTCTCTCTCTCTTGAAATTTCCCACCTGGGTTTCTTTTTATTCCTTAAAACTAGGGCTTGAATATGTAATCCAGATTTTATTGATTTGGGGTCTAGAAAGAAACCTTTAAACAGAAAATGAGCAATTCTAAAACAAACCCAGAAACTATCTAGACCAAAAATCCATTTACAAGAGAGTAGTAATTCAGAAAAAAAAAAAATGAAATGGGTAGATCTGGATTTCTTGTACCTTGGAAGGAGAGGATTCTGTTTATCAGTAGAGTAGCCCATGGAACCTCCAACTCCACCAAGGTTAATGTTGATGGAACCAGGATGAACAGAGGAGAAATGTTGAACCAAGAATCCATCTTTTAGTGCAGAAACAGAATCAGAATGAGGGCTCTTCAAGCCTTCTGGGGCTTTCGCCACGGATTTGTCAAAAATTGCAAGCATTTTCTCTTGATCGGAACTTCTAAAAACCTTATTAGAATGCAAGAAAACTGTGTTGTCTGTAAAAAAGTAAGAAAGCGAGAAAGAAGAGAGAGAAACAGGGAGAGAGAAACAGGGAGAGAGATTTGAGAGCAGAGCAATTGTAGAGAGGAGACTTAAGTAGTTTCTCGAGTGGAGATCTGATACCGAAACTACCCTTTTATTATGTACCAATTTACATAACTTTCTCACTTTGTGGCCTGTGGGCCAAGGAACATTTAGGTGGGACCCACTCTAACGATAGGACAGGCGAGTAAAGATTTTACGAAGCGTGGCACCCATCTTGTCATCTACAGATGTCAATTTTTTAATGGGCAATGTCGCTATAAAAAATAATTCGTCATCTATAATTTCTGCTTATTTATCCGTTGTTTTATTATTCAAAAATCAAAACAAAACAAGTGAAGCTGTGAAAGGCGTGCTTAATGGCACGGCACGAGTGACGACTTATTTTGTTTACTATCGGCCTATTCATACAATTTGGTCAAGAATAATGATTTTTGGAATGCCAAACACTTATGTGGTAGGATAGGACCCACCATTTTTTTCCACCTAAAAATACTTTGAGGGGGTTTCTAATTTATGTAGCTGTGGGACCGACTATGCTACATAAGTATCCAGTATAGACCTGGCAAAATCAACCCTAATCCGCCAACCCGACCCTAAATTGACCCTAATAACCCGTCTCTAACTCGACCCGCCAATTAAATGGGCCGAGTTAGGGTTAGGGGTTTTCAACCCGCCAAAAACTAGGGTTGGTTTGTATAACCCGCGAGCCAACCCACCAACCCGCCTAAGCAAGTATTAATTAGGATTTTGATAAAATCATTTTGATTCCACTCATTCTCTTTATATACAAAACCTTATTAAAGTCTTCATTAAAACTCCATTTTAATTTCATTTGTTCTCTCATAATTAAAACCTATTTCTTCTCTATCTTAGTTAAAACTCAATTAATAAAAATTAAAACAATAGAGAAGATTAATATAATTAGGGTTATTATAGTTATGATTAGGGTTACTAGGGTTAGGGCTAGGGCTAGGGTTGGAGAAATTGACCCTTTTAATAAACGAGCTAGGGTTAGGGTTGAGGCTTTCTAGCTCGAAAACCCGCCAACCCTAATCCTAATAACCCTAACCCTAGCCCGTTGCCTGGTCTAGTCCAGTACAAGCTTTGGAATTTGGTCGGTCCAAAAAGCACACTACTCTTTCGTTAAAAATTTTTGAAGTCTTCAAGGAGGTGATCCAAAATTAACTCTATAAAAAATTAGTCTACAATTAACAATAAAAATAGGAACCCGCATATGGTTGATCTAAGGGCTGATATATTGTAAGAATGTTCTCCTCACTATGTAGATCATTGTCACCAAAAATCATCCCATTCTAAAACTAAAAGTCGCATAAAAAATAGACTCTTTTTCTCATCGTCTATTTTTTACCGTTAAATTTTAATCAACTTTCGATCAATTTTTAATGCAACTATCAGTTTTAGAATGAGGTGATTTTTTGTGATGATGATCTATATGGTGATAAGAACATTCTCACAAAATATCAGGCCTTAGATTAATCTATATAGGCCCCACATCAGCCTATACATATAACCTGTATATTTTAGCATGCAAGTCGATCCGTCCTAAAAAAAATAGATAGTCTATAAATCATCCAATCTATTCTAATATACTATAGGAGAAGCCTTGGGTTAACAAAATCCTCTCTTAGGTGTGAGTTAAAAAAACTTACATTATAAACATATGGCCCAATCTATTATCTATTATTAGGTTAACAAAACCCTCTCTCTTAGGTGTGGTTAAAAAAAACGTACATTATAACATAAATTCAAATTCTAAAACAATTAAATTTTCTAATTATCTAAGAAATAAATTAATTTTTTTTTAATAGAATCCCCGGCCTTGCACGGGATATGGGGACTAGTTTTTAATGAAGTTAAAAAACATAAAATAATGTGATTTTTATTAAAAAAGATATACATTGTGAGCAAATCTTTCTTACCAAAAATCAACTATTTGTTTATCTTCGTATGAATCCGGCAAAAATGACGAAATTATATGAATAAACTTTGTAGGTGAGGACCACATAAAAAAAATACCATTAAAATACCAAAAAGTAGGTGAGGAGCAGCATCTGGTGGTTTTCATTAGGAGTTTATTTATGTTATTTTAGTCTCTGGATAAAATACCTACCTTATGTGTAAAGTCAAAATCTTTAGGTTTTTCTCCAGGCTTTATCTTTAGAAGATATTCTTATTCATCAATATTTCTATATAAAATTAAGTACCAAAAAGAAAGAAAAAATTAAAACTGCATTTGTCAAGAATTTTAAATACTCATATGGAGTAATTAGATTTTCTAATTGTCGCATTATAGGTAAACGGTGCAAGTGGAATTCTATTAATGGCGAAGAAAACACTACTGCTTGTGATAAAAAAAAAACTTACCTATTAAATCCTTTAAAGAAAAAAAATTGTTTCCAATTTTAAATCAGATATTGAACCCTTATATCTGCTCGAGGATGCCATATAAATGTGACAGAGAAACCATTCTAATCATAATCCAACTAAATTATCTGTCCAGTTAGACAAATTGAGGTGGCATCAAATATCCACCGTTCATTGTGTACTTGTGGAGCCTACACATACATAAAGGATGGTGGATGTGAGGTGCCTCTTCAATCTGTCTAGTTAAACAGATCATTGGGCCGGTCCTAAAATTATTTTTTATCATAATCATCCTTTGAATTAAAGAGACAAGAGTTATCATGATCAATCAAATTTTTGGTGGTTAAAACTCTTGTTAATTAGTTGGAAGTCTCATTGCTTGCATGTTAACCATTTCTCTTTGTTCATTAGAGGATGCATTCTTTGCCGATTATTGGTGCTTTCTTTTTTACGCCTCAATTTGTATTTGATAATAAGCAATAGTCACTTTATTAAGAAGAAAAAATACTGATTTTTATCGTGTAGACACTTACGATCAGTGCGACGGTGTCAGGGGCATGCTCTTAAGCTTACTAAAACCTGATAAATTTTGGAATCTATTTATTATTAGTACATGTTAGGTTCCTAATAAGATAAGGTCTTTATTTGATTAAACAACCAAAGGAACAGGCAAAGGTATCGGTACCTTTGTGATTTGATTCTTTCCTGCCAAAAGTTTACAAAAGAGCCCACAGCTTATCCAAACAGAGAATATAATCATGAATGACAAGGAATAGAAAATTGAGGAAGGATTATTGCACCCTTTAGAACACCTCCATCTTGCACTTTACATATGAAGCACTTTATATATGAAATAAGATGATACAAGTGTTAATTTTTTGTGAGTATGATATTTGTATTATGTATATCATCATATAAAAAACAGAATACGAGTGATATACCCTTGCGTAGGAAAAAAAATGACGGGGATGACAGGATTTTTTTTTTAATTTTATGCATGGATAATCCTCGGCGTGCGTTAGAGCGATGCAAAAAGACGAAAAACTCAATACTGAATAATAGCGGTGCACGTTAGCAAATCCTATTTAATAAATTTTAACATAAAAATGGTCATAACTTTTAAAATATAAATCGAATTTGAACATAATTTATACCGTTGGAAAACAGTTTTTTCAAGATCTTTAAAACAATATCAGACATAAATACTAAATTCAATAAAAAAATAATATAGAAAAATCTATTTACGAAGTTAAAAATTCAAATAATTATATACAAATTATAATTTGTATAGTTGCAAAAGCAATTTATGAACTTTTTTTTTATTATGCAATCTGTTTGCATAGAGGCTTGCATAGTTGCAATAGTAATTCTGGACTTTTTATTTATTTATTATGTAATCTGTTTGCATAGAGGCTTAGAAAAGCGTAGATGCTCAAAAGTATGTAAAATAAGCTTATACAAAGTATCCAAATTGTAACTTGCATAGGTTTTTATATATCCAATCTGTTTGCATAGTCCAATTATAAAGTTTTATTTTTCTTTGAATTTGATATTGTTGTTTGATCTCATTTTGAAGATCTTGAAAAATAATTTTCATAAATATAAATTTTATCAAAAATTGATTTGTAGATAAAAAATTGTAATAATTTAAATTTAAAAAAATATTATTTTCTCTTTCCGCCACGTCACCACTCCCCACAAGTAAAAATAGATAGACTCCACACTTTAAACAAAGGGAGGGGTAGTTTAGGTATGAAATTTTTACTGTTTTAAAATAAAAACTAAAACTAACTACCTTCCTTACAAAACGCAAAAAAGGAGGGATGGTGCTTACAACTCAAAATAAGCGTCCATTAACCAGCCCCAAAAGCAGGGGTTGCGCCCCAATATTGTGTAAAAAAAAATAGGTCCATTGGACTTCAATTCCCCTCAAATAAACTTTAAAAAAGTTCCACAAATTTGATGCATCATTTTTACTATTAATTCTCAAAAAAAATTTCATGAAGCTAGAAGCCTAAGAAAGTCTTAGAAGAGTATGATGATTTCTGAATATGATGATCTACTTGGAGAACTTCATCATAAAAAATTATTCCTTGAACAGTAAAACTTTTTGGACCGACTATTTTACAAAAATGGTGTTCGATGCTTATGTGGTAGGATGAGACCTACCACTTTTTCCTTCCCAAAAGTATTTTAAAGGAGTTTCTAACCTACATAGCAGTGGAACCCATCTTCCCATATAAACATCTAACAACCACTTTTGTAAAGTAGTCGGTCTAAACAATAATGTTGTTCGTGAACTATACATGATAGAGTAAAATATCGCGTTATTCTAATGGGGTGGAATAACCTTTCTCCAGAAAATTAAAGCTTAGGGCAACAGGACAAAAAAAACAAAAATAAGGGAAATGCTAGACATCCCATAGTCTTTGCCGTATCATCGAATTTGTCGTATTATTGCAGCCACCGTGGTTTTAGAATTTTTTAAACCAGCTAAAAACTCCGCTTGCACAATATTGCATAAAAGTAAATTTTTATTTTTATTTTTTTTTTATTTGTTTTTAATTTTTATCAGAAATGAAAACCACTTATATTTTTTGATCGGACACTAATATTTCTAATCTTGAGTATTTATTCATACCAGCACTATATACGTATTTTTTTTTTGTAGAATATGTTGTACGTAATTAGGTTGCACATATTCTTTACTTTGATTATGTTTTTATGAGTTTGAAACGACAGAAGAAAAAAAAAAAAACCCAAAGAAGCACATTGTGACACCTATTATTTTTTTATAAGGTCTTCATAGGGACCACATGAAAATAATCCAAATGATTTTTTTGATAAGAAAAATCTCCTTAAATTTAGATCATTTTCGTTAAAATCATATCATTATAAAATTCTTAATTCAATCAAAAGTTGGGTAATTTATACACCGTTTAATTTTTTTGTTAACTTTAAATCAATTTTTAATAGGTTAAATATTTTTATATTTAGATTACCTCTATAGATCCCACAAAAACCTTATAAAAAAATCGTATGAATAAACATGTATAGAGATCTTACCTCTTGTATTTTTTTTATCAGAGTATGGAGATCCTACCTCAATTGTTATTTATTTTTTTATATGGATCGGTGGATAAAGACTAAAGCTGATGACTCAGATCCTAGGAAGCACGGACACGGCGAGTGGACACGGACACGGACATGGCGCAAGTTTTTTCCCTTCAAATTTCAACTAAAAACAGGACACGACACGAAGACACGACACGGACACGGCACCCTTAGAGGAGTGTCCGTGCTTCTTAGCTCAGATCTTAGTACCATGACCCCAGAGTCTCACTGTCACTCTCACAACCCAATAATCTGTTCTGTTTCTGTCATTGTTTCTCGGTAACCATAAAACTGGTGGGTACCATATCACAATTGCACGTGAGGTCTGAGTCATGCTTTTATTGAACCCTCAAATCCCTATAAAACTCTAATTAAATCTGTTCTAATCTAATCCTTTGGGCCCCACAGTGCCTAAATCTTTGACCACCTAACTCGGGGCAAGTTCAAGTAGGGGTGTCAACGGGTCGGTTCCGAATCGGAACCTAAAGGTTTCAGATCCGGTTCCGTTAATATGAAGCGGTTCCGGATCCTTTCGGTTTCGGTTCCGAAACTTCAATTGGTGGTTCCGAATTCGGTACCGCTAGGATCCGCGGTACCCGATACCCGTTTTAAGTTATTGTTTTTTTATTTTTTTCACACAAAACCTATTTATATTTTGTATTTTCGTATTCTATTCAATTATACAATTTATTTTATTATCATTGGTTTCTTTTTTTTTATTAAAAAAAGTTAAAAAAATTTAAAAAATTAAAAAATTATTGTATAATAGTAAATTAAACTATAAAATTATAGAATTTATACGGAACCAGGTACCCGCGGGTACCCGTTGGGTGGATACAAAATGGATCCGAAAAATTTCGGATCTAAAACAGGTAGATCCGAAATGGATCCGAAATTTATCGGATCCACAAAGTGAGGTCCCGGAACCACAAAAAACGGTTCCGGTACCGGTTCGGTTCCGGATTTTTGGGTACCAATTGACACCCGGTTCTCTTACTCCTATATCAAGAGATGGAAAGGTTTTTAGTGGGATTCTTACACGAGTAGAAATACTTTTGGAGATTTTTAAAGGAGCGATGGAATGATCATCACAGAATTCATGACGATGAACTACTGAGCATGGCAATGAATGACCATCACTAACTACTTTTTTTCACATTAAATAAGTAAAACACACGTAATAATAGTAACATTATTAATTATTTTTAATTAAAATAAAAAATAAACGAAATGGTTACAATGAAGAATGATTGGACTTAAAATATTCACATGTTACAAGAACCTTGGTATAAGGTTGACGCTCCCACTCTGAAGGCATTTTGGAACTAATAACATTTTTTGATCGGCCACTTCGACGCTCCCACTCCCATTCTCGTTCCCACTTCCTCTCCGCACTCTGATTACTTAGGCATTGCGGCTAGTTTCTTTTGGTGTATATTTAATGAACAAATACCAAGTTTGTTTACTTTCAAGAAAATTTTCTATTGTTATCTTCTTTTATTATATATATATATGTACGAGCCCCCCAGATGGCATGAGGTTGGCTAATTAAACGCGCTACGTGTGTGTACCCTCCACACGCATTTTGTGCGTATGAATTTATTGTCCATCAAAAAACTCACATTGCCTCCTCGCATGGACTTAGTGCATGTGAATTGGTAAATTATGCACACATTATTTGGTTAACTCCTTTACAAATTCACATCACCATTTCATATGCACTACGCTCGTGTCAGTTGGTAAATTATACGGCGTGTTATTTAGTAAATAGTGTGTAAGTAGAGTTTAAGAATAAAATGGGTATTAGGTAGGCCAACTTAGTGACTATGTATAGGCTAATATGATCTAGACGTTAAGGAGATCATCGTAAAAAAAAAAATCAACCCTTCGATCCACTCCATTCGATCCTATTGACAAGTGTAAATAAATAATAATGTACCAGGACACATTCGATATTTTAAATTTTTTTTTTTTTTTTTACCGTTGTGGATGTCGCTCTTGCAGGGTAAAAAAAGTGGTGGGTAAAACACCATTTTACCTTACACCATTGTGGAGATGGACGGATGGTGTGATAGCTAAACAGCTGTCACCGTCCCCTAAGATATTCACTACAAAAAATAGTCAGCCCTTGGATATTTCTAAATGGGCGCACAAAAGTGTAAGTAAAGTGTAAGGATTAAATGGGTTTTAGGTGGGCCCAATGGTGACTATGTATTTGCTGATTTAATCTAGACATTGAGGAGATCATCGTAAAAAAAAAATCAGAGCAACTTCATACGATCCCACTCGTAAGTGTAAATCAAGTGTAAATAAATAAAGAATATTATATATCATATCCACTATTTTTAATAAGATTTAGAAAAAAAAAAAAAGTTTTGAGAGACGGACGGACGGACCGCTGGGCTGAGCCGGCCGCGCAGCCGCCTCCACTCTCTCCCTCCCTTTTCATTCTATCCTTTGACCTGGCCAAAGGGGATCAAGCCACCCAAACGGCTTTAAGTGGTGATTCCCTTTATGTAGTAGAGATATATTTTCCTAGGAATGCCACGCCAGGTATACGTGGCTTATTCCAAGTTGAGACTAAAGTCAAAGACTCCTATCTTGGAAACAATAAATAAAAATATGCCAAGGACGTGCAGATTATACGCAACTTCGACATGGGAAGTATATGGAGGGTTCTGTGAGGTCAATTTTGTGAAGATACGTGTAAAATGCGCGTGCTTCTACTAATATTAGAATGTATAAAGAGACATTGTATATGTACATACAAAATATACATGTTTTTCGCTAGTAATTATAAAGGGAAACATTATATTTTATGCAGATCAATTACGCGATTTTAAAAGCATTTGCCAGTTAGCACAATTGTAGCATTTTGGTTACAACTTAGACCCTAGTTAATTTATATTAGTATTGAGTTATTGATCGCATAAAAACTTGGCTAACCAATTCAAAGAAAAAAAAGAAGAAGATCGATTTTAAAACAAGACAATGTGAAACTCAGTGAAAGTGTAGAAACTACAAAACAGTCAAAACGTTGTAAGCTTCCATGCTCACAGTCTACAGCTCTTGTGTATGTCCTAATTTCTTTCATTGTAACCTGTGTCAGTTATTTATGTTAATTCAACAATAACGAATTTTGAATTCCTTCCCAAGCTCTTTTGACTTGTACAATTAGGCTTATTGGTAGTTTGTTCAAAGCCTCAAACCATATTTTCAGAAGCTTTTGGGTGTTTCAAATTGGGAGCTTATATATAACTCTAACATCAATGGCTTAACATGAAACTCAGGTAGCTTCTTCTTGGATGACTGATCTGACCTCCACCGGGAACGAGCATTATTTCGATGACGCTCTCATTACAAGCTCTCTCTCCCTCTCTCAATCTTAGCATGTTAATATTCAAAATTATGTGCTGCTGTAGTTGATCTTTCAGCTCCTTTTCAATAAAATATCCATCAGCAGATCCATCAAGAAGAACTTGTGACCAGTATTGGGTTCAAGTCATCAAGGACCAGGTTCCAGAGCTGTAATACCGACATCCCAGATTCAATCTTCAATCCCCAGAGTTAAAAATTTTAGATATGGTTATCAACTTATCATAAATCACCAGAAATCTCCACAAGAACAGACTCCACCTTCAAAATGATGGAACCTGTTGGCATCCCTCACAACAATTTGTCGTTCAAAGAGCTTTGAAACAAGCTTGGTGAAGACATGGCAATCACCACAAACCCGAAGGTTCTTTGTAATTCGAATAGGTGTACCTGGAGAGGTTTGAATCAGACCAAAAGCAATGGCAAGCCTTTCACTATGCCCATAAAGCATCTTAATTTTTTCATCTTCTTGTATATCATGCAAAACATACTTTGTCTCAGGAACATAACCTCCTTCCCTTTTCAATCTCTCTGTAATTTGATTCAATTTCAAGTAAATCTCTTCTGTTTGTGGATGAGACCTGTCTCTTGCCATAAAAGTATGCACCTTATTCCCAATCTCCATCCAACTACACGCGGGATTCTTCTTCAATCCCCTTGATTTCATTCTATTTCTTACTTCATCCACATCTTTCCATCTTCCAGTAGAAGCAAAAACATTTGATACAAGAACATAATTCCCGGGGTTTTGGGAATCCATCTCAAGAAGCTCTTTTGCTGCAATTTCTCCAAGTTCTTTATTGGAATAAACACGACAAGCTCCGAGGAGAGCACACCATACTGCAGCTGTTGGCTCAATTGGCATGCTCTTCACAAAATTGTAAGCCTCGTTTAATCGATTGGCACGACCATAAAGATCCACTACACACCCATAGTGGTCCGGCCATGGCTCCAACTGATATGAACTTCTCATAGTTTCAAAATATGTTCTTCCTTCCTCGATCAATCCTGAATGACTACATGCGTAGAGAAGCGCCAAGAATGTTATGTGGTCAGGCTTTAGACCCGTATCCACCATTCTGTTAAACAAATTAATGGCTTCCTTGCCTTGACCATGCATCCCACTAGCATTAATCATACTGGTCCATAAAATCAAGTCCTTACATTCAACCCGATTGAATACCTTGGACGAGTTTTCTATCACCCCACAGTGTGCGTACATATCCACAAGAGAACTCGCTATGGATCCATCAAAGGTAAATCCATTTCTAATGAGGAACCCATGGATCTCTTTTCCTTTCTTGGAGGCAGACAAACTTGCAGAAGCTGTAAGTATGCTCAATAGAGCTACCAAGTCAGGTTCAATACCCGTCTCTCCCATTTTGTAGAAAAGTTCAAGGGCCTCATTTGCGAAACCATTACGGACATAAGAAGATATCATACTTGTCCAAGACACGACATCTTTATTCCCTATCTTAACAAACATTTGAGATGCATACTCTATCTTCCCACACTCTCCATATGCATCAACAATTGTGTTCTCTAGCACGCGATCAAACAAACCTAGTCTCAAAATGTTACCATGGATTTGCTTGACATGAGAAATGCATTTCATGCCACTACAAGCAAGTAGAACGCTCCCGATCATCATTGGGTCCACTTCCATCCCTTTCATCTGTACTTCTCGAAACAATTCCAAAGCTTCCAAGTAGCAGTGGTTCTGAGCATAGCCAGCAATCATTGATGTCCAGGATATGAAGTCTTTATTGGGCATCTTATAAAAGACTTGGGCCATATAATTTACATAACAACACTTTGCATACATATCTATAAGTGTGTTTCCTACCTGCAAATCAGAATCTAATCCATGTTTAATTGCATAACCATGAATTTCCATTCCATTCGAAAGATTCCCTAGACGACCCAATGCAGAAACTATACTAACAACTGAAACCAGGTCAGTTTTATGACCAGCTTCCAGCATTTCATGGAAAAACCCAACAGCTTCTTCATAAAGCCCATTTTGGACAAAGCCTGAAAGCATAGAATTCCAAGATACATTATCTTTCTCATCCATCTTATTAAACACTCGCAGCGCTTCATCTATTCTACCACATCTTGTGTACATAACAACCAAAGCATTTATTTCAATAACATGAAGTTCCCTATTAGATCTTAAAAGAGCTGCGTGGATTTCCATACCAAATTTCATAAATGACGGCTTCTCACAAGCTTGAAGAGCTGCAACAATAGTAAATGAATTCATGGTAACACCAGATTTCTGCATTCTTCTAAAGAGTCTCAAGGCCTCAAGACCCTGTCCATTGTTTGAATATGCTGAAATAATAGAATTCCATGAAACAACATCACCCTTTTCAGTCACTCTATCAAATAACTGTGCCGCTCGATTAAAATCATCACATTTTGCATACATACCCACAAGAGAATTGACGACAAATACAACCGAAATGAACCCACATTTTATTGCTAAACCATGAATCTCAGTCCCATAATTCAAATCTTTCATCACCCCACAGGCCTTCAGCACAGAAGGAAAAGTGCAAGCATCAACAGATACATCCAACACCCGCATTTCCCGATACAATTCAAGAGCTCCCAATGGTTCTCCATTTGAAACATAAGCGCCAATCATCGCATTCCACGTGAAGATCGTTCTTTGAGGCATTTCACCAAACAACTTCTTAGCATCTGGTAATGACCCACATTTCCCATACATGAACACAAGTTTAGTGCTCAAAAACACTGAATCAATGATCAAATTGCATGTAATTATATGTGCATGAATTTGTTGACCTTGAGATAATGCTTTTTTGGCAGCACAAAGATCAAGAATAGAAGAATAAGCTTCATCAGGAGGAAACTGAGGTGGGTTTTGGTTGGTGATAAAATTATTGAGTTCTAGAAAAGCTTCTTGCAAGTTTCCTCGTTTGCATATCTCTTTGAGAGATGGGGTTTTCAAATTAATGGGTGTCTGAGAGAGTTTGGGTGTTTGGGGAGGAATTCTGTTCTGGGTTTTTGAAATTGAAATGTGGGGTATTAATGTTGATGAGTATTTACAGTTACAGAGTTGGATTGCCATAGCCATTACTGAAAATTTCTCAGGGATAAGAGGATGAAGTGAAGGCGCATGATAAGAGAGTAAGCGCATAAGCTGAAAGTCTGGTTATATTATATCATGCGCCTGTTCTTTGTTCTTATTGAGCGACTCTAGGGGAGAGAAAATCAGCAAAGCATGTCTATACTGGAGATTGAGAGGTTGGCAGATAGTTTAAAAAGTAGTACCAATCTGTTTAGATCAGAATTTGAGTTAAAAATTTCTGGAAGCACAGATACGGCGATACGACACGGACACGGATTAACAGAAGACTGTTTGGAAGACATCACACATACACTCTTCTATCCGTGCTTCTGGCCAAGCCTTGTTGCATCCATCTATATCCCCCCTAATCCAAAGGCTGATATTTTGTGAAGATGATTTCCTCACTATATAAAGATCATCCTAATAATAATTCAAATTTGAATCCAAAACATTTATTTTAATTGTTAGGTTAACTATCTTGTAGTGCAATCAAAAGTTTTATAATGACATTATTTATTGTGAGGAGATCATCCTTAAAAAAAAAAAAATCAACCCTTACATTATCTATTTGAAGGGTCCATAGACAAATTTAAATTGGTATTGAAAAAGTGGGGGTGCAACGAAACTTGGCCTTTGTGGATAGCTTCACGTGTTACCATCTGTTGTTACACCGCTTTCCATGACACGAGACTGCACAATTAAAAAATAACTTGTCAAGAAGTTTATAGAGAGCAGAAAAAGTTTCGATCCCAAGACCTCCCAAGTTATGGGAGGGGTGGACAACCAACCGATACAAAAGATTATAGAGAGCTATGCCAAGATTCAGTTCAAACAAAAATAGTTAAGACAAGAAAAACAAAAAAAAAAAAAAAAATTGAATTTCATGTCATCTTGCAAATCCTCAATGGCATGCATGATCTTGTTCTTGTCTTACACTGTGTACTCCTGGAAACTACTCTTTCAACTGTACAATTGAACCACACATGTTGCTACTCACCTATTCACATCAAAATCGAAACTGCAAAAAATACTAAAACCTCAATCACAAGTTCCTCGCCAATAACAGAACTAAAGCTTACAACCCCACCCCTATCAATAACTCGGACCAGGGTTTTCTGCAGGTATGTTTAGGGTATTCCACCCAAGTGTAACCGAGCGCAATAAACAACAATCACCTCGGTTCAAATTTATTTTCTTGATCGCTAATTTCAACATGCATCAACAGCTAATCTTGTGACATTTTTTTCCTCTCATCTTTGTCATTCTGCTCTCTCACCTCAATACAAGGGTAGCAGTACCTTTAACAAAAAGAAGTAACCTCTTCTGCTTGATGAGGATAAAAAAAGCTCATGCAAGGGTAGAAAGACAATCAAAATAAGCTGCCTCAACTGGAGAAGAACCTCAAATAATCAAACTAGGTATTATCAATGTCCATTATCACCAGCTATGAGCTTTCATCTGGTAGACTCCATGAAAGCAGATGCCCACTGGCGTCCCCACTCAAAAGTTGCTTTCGATCAGACGTAAGATGAAGGGCACTAACTGGATGCTTATGAAACTTGAGTACCTTGTGAAGAACCAACCTGTATTCTGGCACCTTACCGTTTAACCGCAATCCTCCCGTTACTTTGATAGTTGGCTTTCTTTGACCACCTGCCTCATTGGAACAATGTACCATTTGCCACACCTTGACCGCTCCACTCTGATGGCCTGTTACATACCAGTTTGTGTCGAGCCAATCTGAAAAAGTAGAACTTGTCACTGCAAGGACGAAATCAGATGGAAGTTGGGAAGAGTTGATCACTGCTAGGCAATCACCATTGATACTCCAGATAGAAAGCAGAATTCCAGCTGCTATTACAATCTCTCCTGTCAGATCATTCATGTAGATTGCTGAAACAGGTGTTGGGAATTCAGCAAGTTGCCTCACGAAGATTAAGCTGCTGAGATCCCATAAAATGACGGTACAATCATCGGATCCACTCACAATCATCATATATGGTTGGCTAACATGGAGGTATGTGACTTTGGTTGTGTGAGCACAGAGAGTGCGTTTTAAATGTAAACGCCGCATTCCTCGGGGTCCATCCTTTCTAATTCGCCAGACAGAGATTACACTATCTTCAGCCCCAGTTACCAGGATCTGACCATCATGGGTAATCCCAGCACACTGAATTTGGTTTCCCTCATGAAGACTCTCGTGGGTGGAGAGGAGTTTTTCTTGATCATAGCTAATAAATCTTAAGCTACGGTCTGGGAATCCCCAAGAGACATACTTGTTGTATGTTTTCGGTTTAAGCAAGTTATTTGGACCAGCCAGAAGGATCTTCTCATGGAAAATGACAATCTGAGTAATTGGACATGAAGTTTTGCGGATTTCATGCGGGACCAGATGGTTGCAGTGCCGGAGTGGATGAGGGGGAAGCTTCTTGTCAGACCTCCGCTTAACATGGGGTTTCAGGAATAGCTGCCTTGGTGTCTGCCCGAAGTGGTTAATCTGCGCCAAGATGGAGGCCTTCATGGAAGGGTCACTAATGGAGTCTATGTTGACGCTCCCTTCATATGTGTAATGGAAGAAAACATTCAGGGCATCTTCTGCTGCCTGTGATTTTTTAAGAGAGATTTTTGTCAAAAATAGAGTGACAGTAACAAAAGGGTAGCCAAAAGAAACAACAGACTGAAATGAAATGTACCGGCCTGCAGATGAGAATGCATGATTGAGACAGCAAAAAAACAATTAACTCCAACATAACCATCAGTTAAACAAGAAAGGCATTTATCTTAGGAATATAATCATGAACTGCAGTTGCTTCATTAGTCAGAAGTAGGAAATCATTAAGGCCATTAACAGAGCCAGTAAGAATAATCCTAACTAAACTATCTATCAGACACCTTCACATAGTCGGAATTTCTTCGTGAATCATCCACAGAAACATTAGAGATAGGATGTTTAAGATGATCTAATAGGGTCCAAGAGATTGCATAAGAAAGACACAATGAATAGTGGTGGAGGTCCTCCTTAGTGTGTCACTGTGCTGTTCACAAAGGAAGAACGATTGGTACTTCAGAAGTTAAAAACGACTGACGAAGGATGGTGTCAATGGACTTCTGATAACAATGATAGTTCGATTTTTCTAATCAGATTTACCAAAACAAAACAATTTATAATGCTTAACACACCTTCCCTCTCTGTTTGTAGCCAAAGATTAAATCTATCCAGTGGTGCAGATTTTCTGAAACATAATCAGATTCTAATGCTTCTCGGTGCTTCCTGATGAACTCTCTGGCACTACCTTTGGCCCAAGGGGGCAACACAACATCCCCAACCTGGAAAGAACATCCACAAATTATTCTTGGTCAAATCACATAAATAGTGGGGTATAATAAGCAAAAACTGTTAAAAGAGCAGAGATTAGCCTGGAACAAAGAATTGGAAATTTAAACATCCCAATAACCTTCTCTCCTGATTGTTTCTCTCCCAAGTCGAGATTGAATTGGTTTTCCAGGAACTCTGGCAGGTAGAAAAATTCTGGAACCAGTTCCTTCACATCGGATGTGTTAGTTGTTCCAGATGCACTTAACCACGTGTCTCTCACACTATTGAAAAGACGATCGGCATGATCAAACTCGCCACCTTGTAGCTTCTGGTTCTCTATACTGAATGGCGGCAGGCGTACAAGATAGAAGAGTATAATTCCAGCACTAGAATAATGTGACCCATAGTGAAATTTAGGAACATCTGGGTCATCCCAGCTCTGATATCTGGGATAGGAAGAATGAAAGAAGAGAGAAAAATAGGGGAAGGTTATATGTATGCCATTGAAAATAAAAATTTATCAAATATCATGCTTTATTCCAGGAGAATAAGAAGCTTAAGAGAAAACCTATTGGATAGGAAAGATGCAAATGAAAAAGTACAAGAGAGGATCACAGAAATGGAAGGAATAAATATTCCACTAAGAATTACAGCTGACCTTTTCTTGAATTCCTCCTCCCCTGCTGCAGTTTGGCATCCCATTGGTTTGTCGAGCTTGCGGAAGGTGTTTTGATCTTTTAAGTCCAAAGTTTCACTCTCATAGTCTGCAATAACCCATGGAAATACTGGATACTGGGTTAAATCACTATATCCACGTCCTGCCAGAGTGTTGAGGTGCATGAGGTACTGGAAATTACTAATTTCTCCATTTTGCCACCTCTTGGAGAAGGATTTAGCCATAATCTTGAAAAGACGGCTTCCCTCATTGCCATCTTCTTTTGATGATCCTGAAATAGTTGTGTCTAACCTGTTCGTTGCATGTTATCAATTTACTTTAGTCTCATGTCAAACTTTCATTGACCTATCAAGAGCTAGACTTAATGATAAAACAGCAATGCTCAAAAAAAAGTTATGGACATGCATAGTAACTGTTCTATTCTTGAAGGATATAACATGGAAAACAAGAAATTGATTTTGCATACTATCTTGCTTATATAAAGAAAAAAAGAAAGAAAGAACGTGCATGCTATCATCTTAATCTTTAATCGCAATTCCTCAACTGCTAAAAAGATACAAGATACTTCTCGTACAGATATCAAGCAACTTCAATAACTAGAAATTCCCTAAAAATCTTCTTTTGCTTGGCGTTCTGCTACTTCTATCAATATCAAATTAAGAACCAAACTTAGAGTTTTGTGCAACATATAGAAAACAAAAGTTGTTCGAAAAATCAAGCATAAAGAAATCAAAGAAAAACACAGGATAAAGTAAAGAAAATAGGAGTACAAGAAAACATGGAACTAGTAAAGCATAGAGTTGAAATGCGTACATTCTGTTCCTTGGGAGATTCATGGAAACCAAATTTTTGAACACTTCCTCTCTCTCTTTTTTGTGGTAAATCAGAAGCTCATTGTATCCATCCATACTAAATATCTCGATAGCAACCGGACGGAGCTGGTAATCACGTTTCAAAATCTCATGAACACTATCAAGCCTCCACATACACCATGAATGAGGCAAACTGCCACTATAACACGCTTTCTCCTTTCCCCATGCACCACCATTGTATGCCCATGCCCTTCCACCAACCCATTCCTTAACAGCTGCACTCTGTTGAGGAGGAGACTTTGACTGGTAACTTGTATTGCCATTAACATCTTTCTTCACACCCAGAGCCTGATCAATAACAGAGAGTTCATCTTCACATTCCTTTTCACATATGCACCCATAGTCATCAATGTAGAAATTCTCAATAACATACAAACAGTGCTCGCCTATAAGAAATATGCCATCATGCTTGTCAAGACCAACGACACGCTCACAATTGTATCTGAACCTAACCTTCTCAAGAGGTTCCAGATACGGTCTAATTAGATACTCCCCATTATCATGTAGTTCCTTATCCAATCTATCCTCTGTTACCTTCATATCATCATTTCTCATGGAAGATTGCCTTGGAGAACCTGCACTGGACTTTGTGTGCGTGTTATCTGTTATTGGAACAGAACTTGCACTTGACTTGCAGCCAAGTTCAAGAGCAGAATAAAGATTTGCTTCATTTATACTGCTACCTTGATTATCATTACAACCAATCCTATCAGATGATATCTGCCCTTCTCTAACACTGTTTATTTCGTTGGAAAAGGAGTCATCATACTCACCACCATCAAAGCAGCTCTGTTTGGAACCATTAGAAAAAAGCCGAATAAATGAATCAAAATCAATTTTAGATGTATCCAGACTGTTCCCGTTTTCCCCTTTCGATCCATCCAATTTAAACTGTTTGTTAAGAACATTATGAACTGTGTCAATTTTCACTTTGCAGCGCTCAAGCTTTTTGCGCATTCTATATGGTCCTTCAGTGGGGCATAGCTGCCATTTGGGCTCGTTACTTGTGATGGACTTCACAATTGGTAATATTCCTCGCTCATGAACAAGTTGCTGGAGATGGGTTTGCCACTCACTCTCAGCATGGAGAATCCATCCATATTTATCTTGACGAATTACTTTCAACTCAGTTGACATTGCATCACGAACCAGTTCAAGTGCGTATCTACGTTCATTCATCTGCTCCCAGAGTCTTATGTCTTGTTTTGGAGTATCACGTGATCTCCTTCCAGTTTCTCTCCGACGAGGATCCTCCATAACTTTTACCCTCACCCCAGGAAACTCTGTCGATCCAGAAATATGTTGCACCCACATTGCAGCGGGACCCTGTTCCAATACTTCATTGATTATGTGCTTAGAACTTTGAAGCCATTCAAAGAACTCAGATGAACTTCCAGTCAATAAATTGTCGAAACCACTATTTAGAACATCCAATTTTTGCCCTTGTTTTGGTTTGGAGACAAGCAATTCCTCTATGGCAGCACGGCGATGCACCAGAAGATACTTGATGACATCCATTGCCATGCTCTTTGCACTTCGCCTTTTGTCATGGAGAAGAGAGATTAAATTAACAGAGAGACAACAATCCAGATCAGTATCAAGATTGCTGGGACAAAATATAAGGCTTTTATGAGCAACTAATAATTGTAAGACACTGGTAATATCAATCCCAGACTCCTGTTGCGAATAGTTTGAACATAAACTCCTTTTAGGTTCGATTTGCAAGCCTAAGAATGAAAGAAGATCTTCCTCCTGAATGGTGATTAAGAATGAAGGCAAGAAACAATACATTATCATGCGATTTGTGTTTTTCAGAAGGGTGTGTATATATGGATCAAGTTGCCTGCTTCCTCTTGCTATAGATAGAAGACCTTTTCCAGTATTTGGTGCTTCTTCAATTCGGCCATCTTTGTTAACCAATTGCAACATAGATAGAAAAAACTCTAGAGCGCCAAGTACACTACCAGGCTTAGGAAAAGCGCCCATATATACACGATCCACAATCATTGAGCACAATGCATCCAAGTTTACAGACCAGAGACTCTTATCAAGCTTTTTCTCGTGTTCCTTGTCATCACGCAGGAGACGCCTCTCAAGGAAGTTCATTAATCTATTAAGGCACAGGCCCTGGAAAACTAGCACAGAATCAACATCCACATATGAAGGAACTGCTTCCAAAATGCTCTCTATATGTACCGCTTTTATCTGCTCTGCCACACTATCAGCAAGAACTTCTGCCATGAAATCTAAAACAGCAGTAGCTCCTGCAGAACATGGACCACCACCATATCCCAAATCATCCATTTCAAGTAAAAGCCTAGGATTAACAGCAAAACATGTATTTGAAGCATGTGATCCTTTAGATTTGGACTTTAAATCTTGAGAAATATCAGCTTCACGTGTGGACACAGAAGATCCTGCAGATACAGTATGAAGAGGGTGTGAGTGAAACTTTAGAAATAGATTGGGTGGATATTGGAGTATCAGGTATAAGTAAGGACACAGAACCAAAGGACTCTAATGGGCAAATGAGATCCTGCATCACATTAATATTAGGGAACTTTAATTCATTGTTGATGGAAGAGAAAGTAGGCATCTGATTACCATTTTCACCATCAAAATTCTGAACAATTGAGCCATCTACCATGACTGGCTTGCCTGGTTCCTTCTGAGATACACTGACTTTTTCCTCTGCATTGTCAACCTCTAAATCACTCCCAAGCATATCTTCAGAACTTGTAACTGCCTCGAACTGTGGAGAACTTTGAGGATTTGTAGAAGTCATGGCAGACTGCTCCTCATCATGAGGCAAGCTGGAGAATTTATATTGAGAACTTTGGGTACCACTAGAATTGGTTAAATTCTCCTCTGTTCTTGTGGAGAGGTCTTTCACCATCTTTACAGCACAAGCAGCACTGCAAGGCACACACAAGTCCATTTAGAAGAAAACAACTATAACTGATTTATAGTGGGGCTTAATAAGATGTGATCAGATTTCAGTTCAGAGTTACAGATACAATCTTCATCCATGTCTCATTGTCCAATGGAATTAAAATGAAAACCAACATATCCACAATTAAAAGGAATGTCATGGCACACCTTCCACATGAGAAATATAAGTCCACACAACTTTCAAGAAATTCTGCCCGTCTGCATGCAGCTGAGAACAGCGGGCATGATTTTGCTAGATCAACCATGAATCTCAGGACTGAAGAAGCAACAGCAGGAGCTGTTGCCTCCCCACCCATTAGACGAGCAGCATACGTCTTATGCATTAGAGCTTCACCGTGAAGTTCTCCTGTTGTATCTGTTGTTGCTTCTACAAGCTCTGCCACAAGGATTTCACCGACTTCTTGAAAGTTTCCAATTTGGCGGGCGAGCATTGACTTCATGCTCAACCTAACAAATGTAGATTTTGCCATAGCAATGACAGATTCCAAAAGCTCAACAAACTTCAGTTCTTCATATCTACCATTGCTTGGAATAAGGGCATGGAAGTCTAACATGCGGACTTCCGGTAGTCTTGGATATACAGGCTTGCCAAATATTATACAAAAGAAAATGTAGTATATTTCTGGGGAATCAAAGAAGCTTCCAACCATACGTGTCAGACCTTGATAACCTCCACTGCTGCGAAATTTAAGTGAGAATGTAGGAGACGACGCCAGACAAACACCAAGAAGTGTCATGATCCATCTCATTGTAGTAGGATGAACGGCCTCATCGAGATAATATGTTATCAACTTGGATGAAACTAACTTATGCCACTGCTCAAGCAACTCTTCTGAATTTATGGTCATTTGCAAGTCGATAAGCATTTCCAATAACATATTCCGTACAATAACATGCTTCCCCATAGACTCTCGAATGATTTGATGGTGTGCTGTCAGTTCTGGTGGATGAAATGTCATAATCACAAACCTGACCACCTGTTCCAATTCAGAACCCAAGAATCCATCCTCTAAAATGACCCCAAGCAACACGACCAGTTTCTCTAAAACAGGAACTTCCACATCACCCCTTTGAAGAGTTACTAGTAAATGTTGGACGAGGTTGATTCTCCGTAGGACTGTAAGATTATGATTCCTGTACCTATGCATAGAGACTAGACGCTCAAAAAAGTCAAGTAATGCAATCTGAATTGAAACAGGAGCTGTCACCCACAAGGTCCAGTCCAACAGGACATGCTCCACCATATCTGCATTTGACAAAACAATACAACTCGATGTTTTTGCTAGCACACCAGCATTTTCAAGCTCTGAATTATGACTAGATGAATCCTTTTGCATAAAATCATCCTTTTCTCCAAGAGATACAACTGAGGGAAGTCCATCAGGAAACTTCGACGAAGTTGGATCATCATAATTGGTTTCACGAGTAGCACCTGCTGAGGAAGTTATATTTTGTGTTTCTAACAATTTCTGCAGTTCAGAAGACGAAGCCTCGCATGCAGCAATTCGAAAAAAGATTTCAAGAGATTGCATGTCGAAGAGTGACATTCTACGGTGCAGGAAGAGAGCAAGCAAATGGTACCCTCGGCAGGCTTGCATGTCAAACAGATTCTGAGGAGTTTGATGAAGTGCACAAGCAAGTAATGTTAGGGCCATGTGTAGCAAACCCCTGGTTTCAGCAGCTTCAACGAGAGCCAAGATAACAGCAATCCCCCCTACCATGCGGATGCCATCTCCAATTACACGTTGCCTACAGATATAAATATCTCCAAGAAGATGGCCAAAACGTGGTATGCCTGAAAATTCAAGAACAGGGATATAAAAATCTTTTTTCCTCGTGGGAAAAATAAATTACAAGCTGAAACAAGCTGAGAATCGAGAACATACCTCCGAGAGGGGAAGCAGCTGCTGACATTGGATCAACTAGGTTAAGCATTGATAAAGACCCAGATTCTCTATAAGCTTCTGAAGATGTCCCATCAAAGGCAAATATGAGCCTCTTCCCAGATAGCTGCAATGATAGGTTCCTGATTCTTACCAAATCCCATATTATCGCATTGCCATCTGCTTTACGGTTTCCTTGTTTGCCAGCATTTTCATGCCTTTGCTTATTAGATGGAAGCTCAGAATCCAATGAATCTAAGATCGCCATATTAACCCCAGCACAAGCCTGATTAGGAACAAAGTGCATAATATCTGTATCTTGGAAGACTCCTCTGTATCCTCTGCCAAGAATGTAAATGAAGAAAATACTACCTGGTGTGAGAACTTCCTCAAAAAGATAACAACTACGAAGCTTCCATGATAATTCGCCAACTTTAGCTTGTGTAATTGGTGTCCCTATGGTTACCTGCAACGGTTTCCCAACTGGCGACAAAGAATATCCCAGCTTTCCTGTGTGCATCAGCTTTCCATTAACGTATAAGTATGCGACACTAGCTTGGAAAAATCCAGCCACAGCATTAGGCTTACTGTGAACAACTGCAAGGTGATGCCACCTCCCTTCGTCCAGTTCTAACCCAGGAAAAGATAGGGAGCAGGAGTTGCTGGTTGCAAGAGTTAGGACCCCATTATTCTGAAGGTAAAGTTCTGCATAGAATGTATTAACATAATCTGCAGTACCAACTGAAAAGATCCGGAGAACATACCCCCCTGGCAGCTGCCCTCTAAAGTTACTCTGACGTCGAGAAGGACCTGTCTTTGAAGGATGGTTTGATTCCTTTCCTTGAGATTTCAAGAAATTCTGATATTGAAACCAACATAGGAATGAATAACCAGCAGCAGGAGGCCATGACCTTTCCCCTAACGAAAATTGAACAGAAGCATGCCCAACCTTGCTCATGTCCATCTCTAAATATGGTGCCATAGAAACTAAGTCTGAGGCCATATTTTCCATGCGAATTAATCTCTCCATCATATCAATGAGAATAAGACCTGGATTCATCAGTCTATATTGCAGAATATATCTAACAAGCACTCGAAGCTCGGATGATGATAACCTGCCACCAGGACATACATTTCAGTCTCCACTGCATAGCAATCAAGTAAGTATTTCAAAATAGACCAATACAAATGTGATACATATTTCTACTTCATAGAGACGAGTAATAGGAAGTACCTGTATGACGCAAGAACCCCCACAATTTGCAATGCATGGTTAAGCAATGGCGAGAATCCCGAAATAAATGGGTGAATGATCTCCAGTAGAAGTCCAACACAACCTACATACAAGCAAATAATAATACAACGAACTTTTACACTAAATGAAAAATGAAAGAAAGGATAACAAGGTATTCAGTCTCGCACCTATAGAAGTCAGGTTTTCCTGATTGAAGGGGCCAGCAAGAGCAAGCTTTTCAATAAAGTAAAGGACTTCTAGTTGCACCTTTGGAGAAAAGAGTAACAAAGAACGGATCAGCACCAATACAGCACCAGCATTGTAGACGCGTTCCTTATCAGGACTAGTGGTACCTAATGCAGTACTTAAAGAAAAGTTGCTGAATCCAACTTCAACCATATCAGATGACATCCAACTTTCTAGGCTCAGCATATTGGATGGTGGAATCACTATTTCAACTGCAAGTTCAAGCAGTAAGTGGACGACTTGCTTTTCACAATCCATACAAAGCAAACCAGACTCAGACAGAAGAACGTAAAAGGTCTGTGATGATATGATTGCGTGTAACCTCACTCGATTAGCAGCATTACCACACACTGCAGCCGTTACAACACGCAATAAAAACGTAAAAACCTTCATGTGATCCAATAAAGATTGACCATCTGTACATCCTTCATCACTCTGGAAACTATGGAGTGAAGTTAATAGAAGGGAAAATCCGGTGACTTCTCCAAAGACCCTTTGAGCGGAATTATTAACTCTCATGATGCGCCATAAGGCTCCAAAAGTGTCGCACTTTCCATCAATTTCAAGCTTGTAATGAGATCCCGAAACACTAGAAACCATCCCACTTTTTAGAACTTCAATCAGTGTGCCTAAATCTTTTGGATAAGCCTGTTATCAGTTAAAATTCAGTAAACTACTAAAAGAAAAAGATAATATTATATATATATATATATATAGAGAGAGAGAGAGAGAGAGAGAGAGAGAGAGAGAGTCAGGATCAGTTGCCACTACATTGCTACCGTCCTTGTAGGGCCAACATGGAGCTGATCTAAGCACTGATTTTTTGTGAGATGATCTACTCACCATGTAGATCATCCTCACCAAAAACTACATCATTCTAAACTTCTAACCCCCATGAAAATTGGTTGAAAACTAACGGTAAAATGGATCATGGATGTCCCATAAAGCTTAAATTTCAACCAATTTTTTATGGGGTTAGAAGTATTGGACCGATTTGATTTTTCGTGAGGATGATCTACATGGTGAGGAGACTATCCTCGCATAAAGAATCAACATTATCTCCATGTGGGCCCTACAAGGGTGGTGGCAACAGTCATTCTATAACTTGTAACCCTACCAAGTACCCTTTGAAAGTTAACAGTGAAGTGAAACTCTTTGATCGTATTTTGATAGCTCTATAAGATTCCTAATCTGATTTATGTACGACATATATCAGATCTAGACTCATTTCCATGTGGCCTGAGACCCTTGTTCTTACATGGTTCAACCATAATGGCTTTATTCACAGGGAGTTAGGCCCACAAAGAGATGAGTCTAGACCTCTTTCCACGAGGATGATCTTCTCATCACAATCCCCACACGAAAGTCATTCATTTCTGGAGCTTACTAAACCTATCAAAGCACAAATTCTGATTTCTAGATAATTCATTTCACTGTTATCTTTGAGCTGATTTTTTATAGGCTTTGATATTTCTGGTGACAAGATAATCCTAACCAAAAATCATCACTCGAATCGAACTCATGTGGACTGTTCAGCCTCCCCTAGAGTGTATGAATTATCAGGAATTTATTGAACAACTTTTTCATGGGACTGAAGGGAACGAGAGATGAAGCTAGGAGTCATCTTTTATGATGATGATCTCCTGATATGTAGATCAATCCTCACAAGAAATCAACTCATCTAAGACTAATAAACCCATCAAATGTGGGTTGAAATTCTGAGACACAGACTGTTTTTTCTGTCATGGCCTAACAACTTTGCTAACAGGCTAAGGAACATGATGAATCCAATACCTAAGGATTTTTGGGCTCAGTCAGGATTGAAACACATTCGTAGGACACAGGATGCAAATAGATAGCATGTGCTACCAGCCTACCACACTACATCAGGAATGAAGAATGTTCTCTCCATGTCATGTGTAGAACACACTTCTACCCACACCCCCTGGCCAGTAAACAAATATGCATTTTTTATGTCTATGCTTCACTTCAGGACTGCTTGTGTTGAACTAAAGGATACAATTCTGCAAGAAATTGGCTGGGAATGACTACATGTGAGATTTTCTTGGAAGTAATTTTTCCTTTTGAAAGTGCAGACCTATTAAGCAGTGTAGCATAAAAAGAAATTAATACTTACAGACCTGTGTAACATCTTCAATAATCAAACACGCTAATATCCAAAGAACCCCTGACCGGTGAATATCAGAAGCCAAAAATGGGAGCATGACGGCTACACCATTAGATAATCGGAATGATGATTGATTGGAAGCATCTTTCTTCAATAAGGAGAACATACAATCCCATGCAACAGAGATTGTGACTTCAATTTCAAAAAGTTGAAACTTGCCAGAACTAGATTCCGAAAGCATGGATGAACATATAATACCATCCTTATGATCCATCTGTTTCTTGAAGCTGCTTAGACTGGCCTTCTTTTCTAGATGTTCAGGGCTTCTATTGTTTTGCTCTGAGACAGACAGAAACTTGTGCTGCTTCAGGTCATCCAATAGAACTTCCAGAAAACCAACTTCTCTCAGAACTTTCTTGTATTGTTGATCAAAGGATAAGAGTTTTATAAAGAAGGAAAGAATGGTGTACTTTAAGTCAGATGTTATTGGTTGCTGCAATAAGCAGCAAAGTGAAAGCAACTCTTGTTCAGGAATGCAATTAACAACAGTAACAGCATATTCTAGAATTTTTAGGATTGCCTCCTGCAATGATGGGGGAAAGTTTTCCATATTTAGGATGAAGAGAGGCACCGTCCGCAATTGTTGGCACAACTTGTAGTTCTCTAGATGACATGAGAAAATTTTGAACATTCTATTTAATACTTCAGCCTGCAGTTGTATGCTGTCTGCCTTAAGAAAAATATCCTGCAACATCTGTATTGCTTCAAGATCTTTAACTTTCGAACCACTAATCGCCCTAATTTTATTGCCACTCATGTCAGAAGATGATGTACGAATTCTACCATGGCCACCAACCTTGCTATGAATAGAGTTGGAGCTTTTGACTCCAATTACTCCAGTAAGCTCAGTGGGTCCTGCTAGAGCAAGATTAACAAGAACATCAAGCAACCTGGAGAGTGATGGACAAAGATGTGATGACGAAGTGCCCTCTTCTTCGCCTGTGTAATCCTGTCTTCCAACACTAGAAGATGTATGGGAACCATCCAAAGCAGAGACTTCTTCAGATGAAGATTTGGATTGAACTGGATGAAGGTTGTGATTATTCTGCAATGTGGACAGTATCAATGCAAACTGAACCAGGAACTGATAGCCATGTGCGTTATGTATATCCTCTCTGAGCCTGATACCCCCAGCTTCTACAAATCAAACTAATTGATGCCAAATTAGAGGTAATCCGACAGCATTTTATGAAGCCACAATCCTACATTATGACAACTAGAATATTGCAAAATCAGATAGTTTACTCCAATACAGAATGATAGGAAATTATGGTGCATCTGTGGTGTTAAACACAACCAATAAAAAGCTTGCATAATTAATATTTCATTCAAAGGAGGCAAATAATTGGATACATACCAGGTCTATATGATAATTCCACACATTCAAGTAGCAATTCCACAAGGCCCACAGTGTATGCAGAGTCGTTAGTCTCAGGATTAAAATCCTTAACAGCGATTAGAAGAACTTTTATCTGTACATATTAGAATATATGTCAAGTTGAGATATTTCTAATAGATGAACAAAAAAACATGGCATGCCAACTGTGAATCTATAATACAGGAAAAGAAATTGAAATGAAATATTAGATAAGACTATAAAAGCAATTTGGCTTTTAAAATTTGGAAAATGTTGGTGTATAAGCATGGTACACAGCATTCGCCGAAGCATACAGTTCTAATTTAAAAGAAATAAATACGAAACTCTGGAACTAAGAATGTGAAAAATTTGTTCTTGGAAATTTGGAAAACAAAATTCCTAGGAAAAAGCTATTCTAGTAACTAGTTCTTTTTTTTTTGATAAAGGTAACTAGTTCATTTTCAACCTCCTACGAAAGAGACTTTAGTTAACGTTCTACCAAAAGACAAGCAAATCCCTCTAGCAAATTAAGACCATATGTCTACGTAGAAAAACACCTTATACACATGAAATGGCAAAGGAAAAGCAAAAAAGAATGGAAAGAAAAAACAAAATCTACTGAGAATGCAAGTGCTTATGATTCACGCTATAGCAATAATAATTATTATTATTACTAATATTAGTATTATTATATTATCATTATAGTATTATTATTATTATTATTATTATTATTATTATTATTATTATTATTATTATTATCATTTTTGAAGAACAAACAATCATCATCATTTTTAGAATTTAATGAAGGCACCCACACTTCTAAAGGCTACTTGGAGTTATAGAGGCCTACAGTAACCGAATGAATTGAAAGGAAAGTCAGGAAAAAAAATGAGTGACATACCAGATGATGTTTGCGTATGTATTTTGCTGTGCTTCCATTGTCATTGATCAAAAGAAGACCAAGTATCTGCATGATAATCAAATCATAACGAAAAATAAAGAGATTTTAAATTTGAGAATGTAAACTAAACTGGAGTACATTATCTTCTCTTTCTCACTCCATAAGAGCATCCACAATGGTGTGTTCTTTTGGGTAAAAATAGAGATTTAGTTGAGTAGTGGTGGAAGTTAAAAATAGAGAATAGCCTACGAGGGTCTCGAACAGGCCGAATTTGGGTAATTTGTTCTTTATAAAGGATCTC
>MVGT01003685.1:167738-214609 GCA_002174775.1 Macleaya cordata
AATTTTTTTTACCAACGTTAAAACGACCGATGTGTTACTCGAAAATCTAGGCCAAATTTGCTAAGTCAAATTTGGCTTTTAGCCTTGAACCGATGTGGATGGTCTAAGTAGCTGAACATGTATGTAATTATATATGTACCTGCATGGCATGACGATGGAGTTGAATGGTATGCAGTAGAACAAGGTCCTCCCTGAATCGAGAAGAAACAGTTCGGGACCCCCTTGCAACCATCTGAAACAGTAACTGAAGTGAATCATCCTCGATCAAACTCTGTGCAGCTGAAGGTTGACTCGACAATGCTTTAATAATATGCACTATACTTCCTTCTACCTGCATGATCAAATGTTCTCAACATGTAAAAATAATCCATTATTTGCATTATCCTTCTTTTTTGTTTTATCTTTTCTTCGGCCAGTAAAAAGATAATAATTCTTCACAATATAAACAGAATTTCTGTCCAATAAAGTCCAGTTAGTAGCTGACTAGCTTCATATACTGTCCTATTGAAACCCTTTTGGGTTCTTGAGCATCGTATCCTTACAGAGGATTCTCCAGTGCTTGATCATGTAATTGTTAAACTTTCAACAATATTAAAACAGATCCATATCATGAAGACCAGTTAGTAGCTTATTAAACCACCAAGGCACATTGCCCCAGAATGGTATCCCTAGAATTAGTTTAAAATGTTGTTTCAAACTAACAATCTATGTTATATCCCTTCTTGACAAAGTACCAAATTAAAAGGTTAAGGGTTGCATATTGCATACAGAAGATAAATTGAGCTAAAGCATGGCATGAAAAAATTTAAAAACCCCTCTACCAGAAAACCCTGAGCTCCATTTGAGGCCAGTGTTGGCAGACCATTTTCCACCAAGTTAACAATCAGAGAAAAGAAGCCATATGGCTTCAGGAAACCACAGTTGTGTAGTTTTTAAGCACTACTTGTGATTTAATGACGTATAAGGTTGTTACCATGCTTGTTCTATAATTTCCTGTTATATCACAATATTTACTGGTTTGGCAATATTTCTCTAAGCTACTCCCACAGGCAAATTTTTACAGCACCTTTTTATGTCAAATTAAGCTTCCTCAAGTTTCCAAATTTTAACTGCGCGAAGTCTAGATAAATTTGATATTCAGTACCTAAGGTGGTGTAGTTATATATCCTGTGTCTACAGGGACTCTTCTTGTTTTTTGTTAAGCAAAGGGACTCATTCCCCCAAATGTTATACTTTCCTTTTATAAAGACTAGTGAACCGGCACGTGTACCCCCGGCCCCCAAGAAAACACAATAATCTTATACATAAAAGATATGATGAATCAAAATGTACCAAACTTATCTTATACATCGAAACTTGAAACACCAAAACACAGCAAATACAATCTTTAATCTATATCACCATCTCCAAGAGAAAGAACACAAATAGGCACAGAAATAGTAGAGCTGTAGAGGCGGAGCTGTGGCGGTTTGACAGATCAAGGATATTTTGGTAAAATCGGTAGACGTCCATCGACATTAAATGGGAAGGTGGGTTTCTTTTATTATTAATATAGATATAGATATAGATAATATAGATGAGTCAGTTACTTACTAAAGTAGGGAACTTTGATTAGTCAAATGAACTAGAATAATAAGGATTTTCAATAGGTTGATAGGAAAAGGGAAAGTGCAACTTTCTTAATTCAAAGGACTAAAAGTGTACAATTGTATCTTCTACTTTAATGGGCAATTCTTTGGCCAACAAAGAGGTGCCTCAAAAATATTTGACCTTGAAATCTATACTCCCCCGTTTTCTTTCTTCTCTTTTAAATCCACTAGTAGCCAGAGGCACTATGAGGAAGATTTTTAGCAAGAAAAGAGATTTCAAAGTAGGAATCAGAATAACTGTGAGACCATTTAAATGATCGTTAAATGAACTCCTAGAAAATTTCAAATTTCTCAGATAAGGCTTTTCCCTTTTTTTCATTTAGTCCTTCCCTTGTGCGTTACCAAGTCTGGGAACTTGTAAACCCACCACCTGATATTAAACCTATTGGATGTAAGTGGATTTATAAGAAGAAGAGAGGACCTGATGGGAAGGTTGAAACCTACAAAGCAAGACTAGTAGCGAAAGGGTAATTGTTGGAAGCATTTCATCTTATTTCTCTTTGCCCTTCTCTACACAAGAAGCATCAAAGTGTTGATGTAGGTGACTAGGGATAATCAAGAGGCGATTTCTTATCACTAGGTCATGCTTGGTCAAAGTACTTTTCATTTTATATTTTTGATGAGGTAGCGATCAGTAAATTGGAAAAGGCAAGAGCCGAAAGATATAAAATTGACTGGAAACAACTACTTTCTCAACCTTTACGAAAACTGACTTCTGTCTTGGGTAAATTGTGATTTGGGGTTTGCGAAATTCCCAACAAAACCTAGGAAAGACCATTTTGCTACTCCATGTTTGATGAAAATGATCAAAATGTTACCAACTTCAATTCTTAATTGAAGTACCAAGATATGAACAACATAAGGATTGCTTATATATACATAAGGATCTAATGTCAATCAAATCCAAGAGAAAATAGTACGTTTTAGCACGAAGCTGTAAATACAGAATGAAACTTGAAAGCCTGTGGAAGACTTCATAAAAATATAACTACATCAAGACAAAATAGTACATTTTAGCACAAATGTGTGACTACAAAATTAAAACAATTTATCTAAAGCTAGATCTAGTGTAGAGTCAACATGCATGCAATCATAAAAAGATAACTACCTCAAGCCGGAGGACTTCTTTCACATTCCCATCATGACCTTTTTCAACTAGATTTGATTCTCCAGTGTTGGCTGCCAACTGCACTTGGTCAGAGCCATCAGTGTTCAAAAGGGTGCTTAGAATATGAATGAGACAGCATAGAATCCCAGAATCCAGGAGAGATTGCTTATCCATGAGCTGTTGACAACAAAAGACACTAAGTTTGCATAATGGAATGGTCAGCCAAATCTATTACACTGTCAGTAGGTGTGACAGTGCTATAGGTTATCACTACAAGTCACCACATGTATTTGTTTTTTCTTTGAAGTCGGCACATTTGTTAAAACCAAATATAAGCAACAGAAAATATGCAGCTGTAAGCTTGTAATAGCAACATTAATTAGTTACTTATGCTTATTACCTTCAGTAACTTAAACTGATTTAATTGTTTCTATGTTACATTGAACAATGTACAGATCCATACAGTAGATTATGGATGCTAAGGAGATTAAAGATTGGTGAAGAATATGGACTTCGAATGTTGAAAAATCTACAGGCTGAAACTCATTCTGGAATACTTTTTCTCCATAGGAGAACTTATGGTAGGATACCTGGGGATATAAAGATGTAAACTCCTTCTAATCAATTGCTTAGAGGCTATTTTACAATGCTTGAGAAAGAGAACATCACAAGTTCTACCATAGGAACATCTGGACTTCTAATGTTATTAATTTACATAGGGTTAAAGCACCTCGTTTAAAGTATCTAGAGCCAGAAGACTGTCGTCTTCCAGCAGTACATTTAAAACTGTGAAATACTGAAACTGAATGGTCAATTGCACTTCCACAAGGAGAAAATAGATACATACCCCAGACACTAGGACTTCCACGGCATATAACAGACTCGAACCAGGAATTGCGCCGTCCTGCCCAAAAATATCCGTGAATATTAGTTCAAACAACACTTTGTCTTGGAGGAACTAAACAAATTGAGACAAAAGAATCTCTAATAACAAACCTTACTAACTTCTGAAAAACACCTTAGGACTTCCATGGTGTTGAATGACCTCGTCTTCTCAATGTTATTCAACTTCCCAATATCTGTTACAAATGCTCTTCCCACAACGAAGGAAAATATGTTGGCTTCGACTATCCTGTGAGTTGCCAACAGTTAGAAACTAGTTAGCTTGAATTGAGCGCAAAGGACACCACGAGAAACCATTAAGACATCGAAATTGAAAGCTGTTAACATCTCGGAAATATTCAAGGTTATTAGATTTGCACTCAATCTCCCTCTTTCGACATTTGCATGATCTTCATGACTACTAGACACTAAGGTACTAAACACATATTTAAACGATAATTCACAAATTTCTAAATTATATAATTTCCAACAGTCTAAGGCTGAAAAGAGGCTTTAAGACAAGGCAGACTTTGTGCTAGGATTATGGCTACAATTTCTAGCCAGCAGGCAGGCTCAAGCCTATTTTGTAAACCTTGACATAAAACAGGATGTCATGGGTCCCTATACACAACGCGACCCTGTGGGACCTTACAGACCTGATGTGTACCATCCATCTACAACACTGGGTCATGTAAGTAGAATTATACAAAGTTTCCCCTTAAACTTATAATTGTATGGTATAGAAAATGTGAGATCATTTTAGAAACGAAGTTCAAATGAACTAACAAAAATATTAGTTATGAAACGAGAGAGGGAGCTGAGCTTACCACTTAGCCTGAAGATTAGCTAGAGAAGACTATTCCAATAATGCCACCAAGTGGTCCATTATATGGAGCATCTATGAAGTATGCATAGAATGATTACTTCAAAAAATAAGAAACACTAATAAAAATAACCAGATACCCTATGTATACAAAGTGGAACTTGTAAATACTTAAATATCTTACTACATGAACAATAAGAATTATGACCTACAAAGTAACAATTTTGTCAAATATCTGGAATATGAGATGGTGATGAATGACTAATTTAAGGGAAAACTCATGTGCATACATTGTAAGTAAATGAGGTATATTAGCTTGCTGCTTCACTAATCTACAAAAGACATCTACAACCATGTATAGTGACGTTTCTTTCTCCTGCATGGAAAATTTAAAATCATTAGAACTTACAATGTTGACATAAAAAAGGATAATAACTAATAAAGTGACAAATTAAAAGAAACCTCTTCGGAGCTGGATGACCGGAACTCTTCCCACAACCTCTTAAAGTCCAACTCCAATTCATGTTTGCCTCTGCTTTCACAAAAAAACAGGTGTATAACAACATCAGACATTTTCTAGCAGAAATAATTAAACATAATTACTACCAAGTGAGACCACATACAAGGAGGCCCTATAGGCCCAACGCAGTAAATAACTAGATATAAAATAATAAAGTAACTACTCTCTGTAATACTCCCCCTTCAAGCTAAAGCATGTAGGTCAAATATGTCCAACTTGAAAGATATATCAGCAAAGGCATTGCGAGCTAAAGGCTTCATGAAGAAGCTGATTCTCAGACTTCACATATGGTGTAATAATCTACTGACAGTCAACTTCAATATGTTTACTGCGCTAATTTGGACTACTCGCAATAAAGTTAGCAGCTTGGTTTTCATAGTGCACCATCATTGATTGGAGTGAGAGTGAGCGTGACTTTCTCTCAAATTTGGCAACATCATGCATTAGACACATAAAATTAGTAATTTTCCTTCACCTCAGCTTGACCAAAACATGTATATCAAGTCTTATTCAAGTTCCTATTATCTAAACCAAATCTTGATCCTACCAAGTTGAATTTCAAGACTGAATAGTTATGAACTCTTAATAAAATTAGAACCAAATAGTTATGAACTCTTAATAAAATTGACCCAACCTAGTTAAATCCATGTGCGTATCAATCAAGCTAATTTCATCTAAAAATTCTCAAAATATGAAAGGTTAAAAATGGGTTTGACTTCAAATCACCAAAAAAGCAAACAGAGTCAACCAGAATCAAACACAATCTCAAGTACTGGTAAATGTGGATCTGAATCATCAAAATTTATATCTTTACAGAAGATATGAACAAGAATTACACAAAAATCTAACCCTGAAAGAGACGTTGATGAGTCATTTCTCCCAGATGGGTCTGTTTCTCCGGTGACGGAAGGAGTCGATGATGTTGAAGGAGATTGAGATATCCCAACCTTGCTTTTAAAATCCTTAAGCAGTGTAACCCATTTCATTGTTTCCCCAGAGGACTAGAACATGTGATATTTTCATTCGAAGAAATTCCTACTCCTGTCGTCCATTCTCTAGTTTAATTTTATTAACCCTGATCGGATAATCAGTAACTCTCTCTCTCTCTCTCTCTCTCTCTCTCTCTCTCTCTCTCTCTCTCTAACTCTGTGTTTAATTTTCTTTTGATGCTGGTGAAGTCTGAACTGTATATTTTCTTTATCTCTGTTGACCTAAAAATTAGATCCGACTTCAGTTTTAAAAATAACGGTAGAATTAAAAGCCTCCACTGCGCGCTTGAAGTTTCGACTTTCGAGCTCTCTATATAATCTACATTCTGTACACTGACTCTCAAGTCTCCACTCCGAGGTAGAATTTTGTTCACCCACTTGTTACAAGGTGGGTGAGAAAATCTACAAAACATCCAACCGTTTAAACGCCCAAGGACAGAGGGTTTACAGTATAAAAATAAGAATCCCTGTTTTATTTCACCCAACTTAGAAATGGGTAAAAACAAATTCATTTCCAACTTTTGTTGATTATTCTTCCACTTCACTTACACTAAAATGACGTAAAAATTAAGATTTACTGATAGTGAGAGTGATATTCCCTCAAGTTTAGCAACATCATGCATTTGGTGTATATTAATGCAACATTAAGTATGATCTCGGCGTGGACCAATATATGTTTTAATAGTCATGTATTCATTAAATCATAGGTTTCCAATGCGTCGGTTCAATTCGAGTATCAATGTATGTAAGTGATCAGTTCATCACTAAATCATAGGTCTTATAAAAGTGAAATTTATCATGTAGATTATTTTTATAAAAATTTTACATTGTTTTAAAAAATTTAATTGAAATTTTAAATTTTTTGAACCATTCATCTTAGGTTATTAAAGTTTCGTGTGTTGAATATCGAACCAACTTTTGATGTGATCACAATTGAAAGGCAAAGCAATGTGTCTCCATTATCTCATCCTCAGTTAATCTTAAATAAAATAAAATCTCCATTTCTGTTTGTCACTCAAACACAAGACCTAATGATCTCAGCAGCGTCGTGCTAGACTCGCTAGAGTGAAAGTCGTGGTCCTCCACTCCCCGACGATCGCGTTGCTCATTTATTCTGAAATCACGGGGTGATGGATGTAGACCAGTAGATGTTGCTGACTTTTGCTACGGATTCCTCCTTCACTCGTCCATGCCCTAAAATTTTGCCACCGTACAACAGTGTTCGCTTTGCGATGACCAACCAACAACATGATAGGAGAAGTCACCTATCAGCTCCGATGTCTTAAGCTATAATTGAAAACAATTCAGTATATAGAAGGTCAAAAGTATAGGCCAACGACTTTCTCGAGATGAGAGCAAATTCTTTGTCCCCAATTGCATATGCCTTTCATATACCCAAATTTATTTTAGTTTGTAGAGCCCACGTAGAAGCAAACAACTTATATAAATTATTCTCACAAAAAACTAATTTATTCTAAGACATCTAATGCTATCAAAAGTTGATTGAAAAATAAATCGATCATTATCATTTTTTTTTTCAGATCAACATCTGATGGGCACATAGATGGCACATGCAAATGGGAACAGAGGATCCGCTTTCCTTATTATTACCCTTTGCACATTGTTTAAATAATTTTAACTCCATCTATATATATAGGGATAATGGCCAAAACATCCAATATATAATTTTTTTAATCCTTTTAGTACAAGATTTTTAATAAGATTGAAATACTTTTTTTAAAGCTTTTTGAATCTGTTTAGTCATTTTTAAACTTTTCTAATAAATCTATTTAGTTCATTCATTCGTTTTTAATGTTCCTGTTTTACCCTTATTATATTTGTCAATTATTTTTTTGTCTTTTTCAAACTTGTACAGTTGTATGAGAGAGAAATGTAGTTATCTTTTTTATTTTTAAACTTTAAAATGTTATATCTCTTCAACTAAAATTCAGATTTTGACAAAATTCATATATTTTAAAAGTACTTTTTGAGATCCTTGAAATTAGACCAATTAAGAATGGTTTTCGGAAAAAAAAAATCACGAAATTTATGCAAAAACGTTTTTGCATGAGTTCATGCAAAAAAATTTTTGCATATGCTAAATCACATCTGTGAAACATGATTTTGCATAGTTCCTGCAAAAATACTTTTGCATAATTCATGCAAAAACGTTCTTGCATGGACCATTCATGCAAAAACGTTTTTGCATAGATCTATGTTGAATTTTTTTTCGTCTCTCTTCTATCTCTTTCTCTTCTTTTCCTCTTCTTTCTCTTTTCTTTCTTCTCTCTCTCTTAGGTCCCTCTCTTCTCTCTATCCTCTCTTTTTCTTCTTTTCTCTCTTTCTCCTTCCTTTTTTTTTTCCTAATTAGATCTTTCTCCATTTCTCTCTTATTCTCTTCCTCAAATTGTAGGAGCAGAGATATCTTGAAGGATATTGGATTCGAGCTAATGTTTGGCACCATGAACTCTCTTCTTCAACTTGGAGGTTGGAGTTCTAGTGTGTTCAACTCCCCTTAATTAATTAGCTAGGGTAACTAACTATCAGGGATTTGTCGCAAGAGAGAGAGAGAGAGAAGAGTAAAGTGGGGTTGTACGTGGTGAAACAACTGAAGAGATTGAAAGAAATCAAGAAGGGAAGAACAGGTGGAAAGGCAGATCTAAAAAATAAATTAGTTAAAGGGCAGATCTGTCTAAATTTTATTATTGGACTAAACTTATATAAAATTTGGTGGACTAAACAGATTGAAAAAAATTATTTTGGGCCTTTTGGTTGTTCCCCCATATATATATATATATAGGGAAGGGATATTGCACCATGCCTTATTGCACCACTATTGCACCACTTAGTTTTGTAGGGCCCACATGGAGATAGTGTAAGAGCTAATTTTTGGTGAGTGTATTCTCCTCATCGTATACATCATCATACTCGAAAATCAACCAATTCTAGAACTTATAACTCCTTCAAATCATCTCATAAAAAATAAGTAAAATTTAGGCATCTTTATTAATTGATGATATTTTGATGAACTTTTCATGGGGTTAGAAGATTTAGAATTGGATAATTTTCGAATATGATGATCTACATAATGAATAAAACATCATCACCAAAAATTAACCCTTGGATCATCTTCATGTGAACACCACTTTGTTCCAAAAAATCAAGTGGCGCAATAATAGCGCAATAAAATATGGTGCAATATCCCTCCCCATATATATATATATTAATAAAGAAAAAGGGAAGAGCGTTTTGAGGCAACGAGGCTTCTTTTCTTTTTCCTTTTGGTAGGCAGTCCGGCATACTTGATAAACATAAACCAATTCAAAACACATAAGAAAGCTTTATAATTCTTTAGAACATGGAACCTACACCAAAGCAATAATTAAAAAATGCTCCAACTTGAAAGATGCCTCCAAAGCGAGAGCTGGTTACTAAACTTAGAACCATAAAGGACGGATCCCAAGCAGGGTTTAGAATGGGAAGGCATAAGATTAAACCAGTTTCTTGGACTGGAAAATCAACCCAGCAAATCATACATTTATACTCAGTTAACATATATGAATATCAGATATTCAAAGCCAGCTGAAGATGACTAGAGCATATTACCCTAACACCGTACCTGATTTACAGGATGATAACTTTGTAACGAAATGCACAAAATCAGACTAGGCAGTCAAGAAACAAAGTTTATGATTCACCTCGTCTTATTAAATAAATAAAAGTTACTTTTCTTCTTTTTTAACTCAAATGTGAAAATTCTACAGATGCTGATCCAGTCCATTAAACAAACAGGGGTACACAATTAAGGAAGCAGTCAGGTGGTTAAAAACTCAGACCCTGTTGTATGCAACTGACTTGCTGAACAAGCGGCGGATGAACATTACTTGAAGTCCACTTGCCAAACACAACACCATGTACTCTAAGATTGTGTAGAAGACCACACGCCTTCTCGTGCTCTCATTTGCTGCAAGTAAAAATAAACAACACTTCAGCAAGAAAAAATAATAAGGTAGGAAAAAAAAATCATACAATTAGAAGATCTCCTCTTTGATCAAAATCTAGGTCAAAATCAGGCATCTGAACCCACAGAAATGCATACAGGGCTGTAAGCCCATCATTCTTAGTGAACAGGGCAAATATCAGCTTAAAAAATATACCCATCTGACAAGATATTGCAGATGGTCCTGAACAACTCGTGAATTGAGCGGCTTTACTGGCCTAATAGGTAGGAGCTGTATGGGGATAGGGAGTCTCTCCTAGGAGAGTCCAACTTCAACCATGAGTCAGATTCGTTTTTCTGGAAGTGGTGGTTACTTACTTCATTAGCATTACAGTTTCCAAAACAACCAATCACCATGGTTGGTTTTGTTCAACCACGTTAGAAGTGGGTGAACAAAGTTGGACTCACCTAGGAGGTCAGCAAGAATTTAGATTTCTCACCACCTTGCATGTCAACCAGGTATACAGGCATACTTGGTCATTACTAGTTATTGGATGGTAAAGCAAATGTGCATTCATTTAAAAAAAAAAAATAATGTACAAATGAGCTAACACAAAAATTAGATATGAAAACCAGAGAGAAAGCTGAGCTTACTGTGACGATGCCGGGCATCACGTGCTTTTAGGTACTTTTGCTCCGCTGTAACAGACTCCAAAGCCTCTCTCAACTCAGCAATCTTGACATTAATAGGGTCCAAATGTTCTGCAAAGAAACACCCACAACAGAAAGAAAGTGAATAAAATAATTCGTAAAACATGACCTTTAATACATACCAGACTATATCTATGGAAGCATCTCAAAAGCTCCAATCAAGAGATCTCGATAAACATGATACAGATTGAACTAACCATCTTTGGCGAGGTCATGCTCATTCGGGATATGACCAACATGGATGTAGAAAGATACAGTCTCTGGAGTTGAATAAGGGTTATGGAAGCAGAATTTATACATTCCACTTCGTGGCGCCTTGAATTCAAACTTGTCCCCAGATGTTCCCTTCAGAGAGTTTACTATATTACCTCCAGGAGAGGTTACCTGCATGACATTTTTGGAAATTGAAAATTGTTATAACTTTACACTTAATTTTCTGCATTAAAAATCATAGGTGATTTGCAGCAATGACCTTGGGAAGATGCTGGTATATGATACAGTAGTTGAACAATATAGTTGGAGATACAGAGAGATGCAAGAAGTTATTGGTGCTTAAACTTTTAAGAAAAACAAAATGGCCTAAAGACTAAAAAATGTCGTAAAATTTTAGATTTCAGATTTTGTATCTGCAAAATAAAAAACATACACCACCTTAGTGTCTGATGGGTTTGGAAGCGTTTCTTAGTCAGGTTTATTTCTTTATTATTTTCTATAATTGAGTCTCTAGGTCAGTTTCTCTTTTGAAACTCAGTTAAGTTCCTGATGGGGTTAATGAGTTTCTAATTCAGTAATTTGAAACTTAAACAATTCTTATATATATACACGAATTTCAATCGCAATCACATGTTTAGCTTGTGAATAAAAAAAGCAATCACTTCCAAATGCGAGCCCATCTTGTGCACGCATGTGTAAAAGTGCATTGCAAACTTTACATGAAATAAGATGAGGAAACTCGAGGGTCTCTGTTGTATTTTATCAATCAGGTCATGGAAATTGTTTGAACATCCCCATTTTGTATTAAATAATGGAAATCTAGTTGAACCAAACTACAAGCTTCTTTGAAACATGGACACCTTAAGTTCGAAACTATTGGAGCAAAAAGAAAAGATGTCCCAGATAGAGTAGACATACAGATAAGAGCAAAACAAATGGTATAAACACATGAGCAAACCCGAGTGTTTGTTAACTCAAATTCCCAAGTTTTTATCGACTTGGGTTCCAATTTCAACAAACAAATAGATGCGCATGAGCAAATCCCACATGAGAATCAACCACCAACTTGAATAAACTAGATGTACATGAGAAATCTTCTCCATCAGCTGGGCTGCTGGAGAAGAGCCAAATAGACAAAAACTAAGTAAACCATTTGACTTGTCTTGTATCAGGTATTGATCTCCAATCCAACCAATGAACAGCAATCCAGACCTCAATTCAATTGATAAAACCGTGCTCCTGAAACTCTGATCCCTTTGGCGTACAAAAGATGAATGAAAAATCTCAATTTCAATTTATAATCACCCATCCCCTTTTACCATCTTCAATATTACCAATCCTCTTGGTTCCATTAGCGACATTCATTGTAGAGGACCAAACCATCTGTCTGTCACCTCTTCTACTTTATATTACACGTTAAAGCTACATGCATTCCACAAAATGCACTAAATTTTTACTCTTTCCTAGACCTATCAGTAATCCATTTTAGCACAATCGTCAACGATTTCCACAATTCCTAATAAGCAGCCTATGGGAGCCCAAAGGGTAATAATAGAAGGAAACCCTAACTCAAGGCAGGGACACTAACAACCTGGTAATTTATAATCCGTTCATCCTTGAAAGTTTGTACCTTTCCCAAATTTCAATTATAAATCAATCTCGAATAGTTTCTTTGCACCCAAAACCCCGTAACCCTACACAAAGACCTAGAATTTAAACATCTAAATATTCAAATATGAAATTTAGACTCCGAATTGAACAAAACATGGAACTCATTATCTTCAACCAAGCCAAACTAAAAGTACCCAAATCTGAAAAAGCTAGCATATACAACAATATAACCACAAAATAAAAGATCTAAATCCAAAGCAATAAATTTTTCACAAAGAAGCTGAAACCAATAATTCAAAAGACCTAATTAACCTAACCCTAGAAAAACACCAACCCAAAACATAATTGACCTAAGAAATACTTACCGTAAAATCAATACCGGGGTGATCTGAACTCCAGAAGATATCATGATCAACAACAACGAAATTTCCAGAAACAGTGTCGCCTTCATAGAGTACGTACTCATAAACACATTCCATGTCGTTTACGGTAACAGAGAGAGCAGAGAGATGGCGAAAAAAACTCAAGAGAAACCCTAGAACTATACAGATCTTCATAGATCCCATTCTCTTTCTTCTCTCTATTCGATTTTTTTTTCTGTTTTCTTCTCTCTGGTTCTTTGAATCAGAAGAAGATCGAGAGTTTCGTTGAAGATGATTTAAGAGAAACGTACGGCTTCGATCTCTGATGGAGTTTTTTTTTTTTGTCTTCGAAAAAGACTTTGTTGACTAGAACATGATTTTAGTATATTGTAATAAAGTTGGAGCTTTCCTTGGACCGGTTCTGGATCGGATCAGGACTGATCCAGAACTAGTATATTGTAATAAAGTTGGAGCTTTCCTTGGACCGGTTCTGGATCGGATCAGGACTGATCCAGAACTAGTATATTGTAATAAAGTTGGAGCTTTCCTTGGACCGGTTCTGGATCGGATCAGGACTGATCCAGAACCGATCCTTTAGAGATCAAGTTCACAGGGACCGAGTTTGACTCTGATTCTGTAGAGTTGACCAAACTACCCTTTTTTTTTTTCGGCCATGTGAAAATGAGTTGAATCCAATGTTTTAAAAGTCGAACTTCCAAATCGACCCGGACAAAGTATTGAATTGGGTTATATTGGTTCAACCAGTGGTACATATACTATTTACAAGTTCTAGATTTTTTTTTTTAATCATAGTAGAATCAATAAAGTAGCAACTGTTGTATAAGCTTAATAAGGCTTTAAGGAAGCTTTCAACGGTTTTTGCTTTGGAAACTTCTCCTTGGGTCATCTCAAGACCCAAACTCAAAGCAGAACATATCCAGAATCTTGAGCCTAATACCAGACTTTATATGGGACCTTAATACTAAATAACCCTAAACGGTTTATATGGTGAAGAGAATATTCTCACAAAAAATTAGATTTTGGAGTGGAGTCTAACCCCTTGGTGTAGAGATCTTACACCATGTTTGCTAGCAGGGTCCTCCTTATAGTAGATTCAGGGGCATTCTTAGATTGTACAAAAACATTTTATATAGTATTTAGGAGTAGAATATGAATATTATTTATTGAGCTTCACTGGTTAATGCTACCCACCTCGCAAAATTCATCCCTTGTGCTTTTCCTGCCTGATGAGGCAGCTCAAGGTTAGCCGCATTCAAAGAAGAGTCTTTAATTTTCCAGCCAAAAGAAAAGCATACTTAGAAAAAAAAAAAACGATCTTAGTACATCAATGTAGTTAAACCTTGTAGGATGATAAAAAAACAATGTTGTTCTTTTTTCCTTTCTTGTTTTGCTTATCAAGGTCCTGCACTCCTACCTACATACATGATGTTTATATATATACATTGTTCAACCAACAAACATCTTTTCTCATGTTAAGGGGGTTACGTAGGCAGCCTCATCTCAAGGCTTTCAAACGCATCCAAGCAACTGCATCTGAACATTGTTAGAGGAACAAGATTGTGATCCTACAGTGCTCATGTAAACTAATGTATCCCAGTATCCTAGAATTATTGGTCAACAATAATATTCAGTCTTAATGGCTTTTGTTTTTGTGTCGTAGATGTAGATGGATGATTAGTCCAAACCAGGTTAAACTCACGTCTCATTTGATCTTTATTTTATTTATTTATATTTCAGATTTCTCTCAAGCTGAAATTTCACAAACATCTAAGTAGATCTCTTAAGAGGTGGCGTATTTGCAAACTTCCAGGTGCAACTGTACATGTTGTCATGGATTCTAACACCCGCCACTTCATCAGTAGGTACTGCATCAGAAACCTCTTTCAAGTCTTCTTTTGTAAGCTTCACCCTCAAAGCTCCAATATTATCATCCAGATTCTTAATCTTAGTTGTACCTGTAAAAGTTCAAGGATAGGGGAGAAGAAAAGGAAAACGGATACAGTTAAAGCAGATCGCAAGCTTTCAACTACACATTCTACTACATATCTTAATAATGTGAAGAAGTATCTGTTGAAGTATTAATTGTTATCAATCTGGACTGTTTCAGTAATCCACATGTATGAGACGATTTAAACAGAATTAGCCTACTGGATGATTCTATACATTTGAAAAAAAAGAAGAAAAAGGCAGACCTTTATTTATGATACTGATTTCTATATTCTTGTCATCGAAACGAATTCCAATTAGTTTAGATTCAGGTGCAAAATTTTTCTAAGTCAGTGTCACCAATGCATCTCCATGACATAAAACTAAGAGTGTTGGCTTCTAGGCAGCTACTTATGCAATGTAGAATGTAGATTATAATATCCATATAAACAGACAATGGCTTTTGACATACAATGGGATTCGTCCTCAGATAACTATTTCGTTTTTTAATTAGTAATGATGATAACTGTCATATTCAATCCCTTAAATGACGTGTAACCTGTTATTGGTCCACTGGCTTTTTTCGAGGATCTTGTGAAAAAAAGGTGATCATTCCAAACATTAAACAGGTGTGGCAATCTTCCCTAATCTGACTTCTTCAATCTTCTTCTCTTCTCTCTTCTTTGCAGAACAAGATGAATGACAGTCAACGGGACAATTTAACAAGCAAGAGTATCAGAAGTATTTGATTGCAAGATGTTATTAAGATTCCAAAAGGACAATTTTCAACCAATGAGACAGAGCATGTTTCATTTCAAGAGGAGCCTTGGTAAGACATAGGGCATTAAATTTGTGAAATACACATGAATCCTGAAAAGGCTAAAGAATTCTCAAAATCATTTTATGATTTTAGTTCGAGGATCTTTGAATGGAGAGAATCTTTACCAACTAATCATTGCTCAAGTTACATTACCATTTTCATGTACTGAAGATGATAAAAATGAAGAACTGAAATAGTTGCTTACCAGGGATTGGGACCACATCATCTCCTTGATGAAGAACCCATGATAAAGCTAGTTGGGCAGGTGTGCATCCGTGCTTTCCAGCCAAGTTTTCTATGCGAGTATACAGGTTCTTGTTTTTATCTAAGTTTTCTCCTTTGAACCTAGGATGTCCAGTCTAACAGAAGCAAAAGTCTGGAAATCAGTCACCAAATTTATTTAACTGGTAGAAAGAGTAAAATCATGAAATAATCCCCTTTTCTGAAAGTTTTTATTTATTTATAATAAGCTAATAAAAGCGAAAGACAAAAGAGGTATGACGATTAAATTCATACCAAGAAACTATTTTCAGGCAAACTTTCCAAAATTCCCTTCCCACCAAAAAATCCACGACCAAGTGGGCTGTATGGCACTAATCCAATACCTAGTTCCCTGCATGTTAAGATGAACTGAAAATCACTTCATATTTTAGAAAGACGATGTGGGAACCTGATAAAAAAAACCAAGCAAGTTTGATAGTAGTGAGGAATATATGCAACATAGGAAAATCTTCCTAATCTTTAGTGTTCACTGCAATGAAGGACTTTTCATGCCACCATTTTCTAAGACAAGGTTCAAGGTTTGGGTCTAGGGGTCAGAATGGTCAGACAATAAGGTTGAGTTGACTCAGGTGATCCGGACCTACGTCATGGAGGAAGGAAAAAGACCAAATTAAGCCAAAACATGTTCAATCAAGTTTAATACCAAATGTGTCAACTCCGGTGATACAAAAAAGACCCATCTGATTCAGTTGAATCAATCAGAGAAAATACAACTTCAGTACAAATTTGCATGACAAATACTTAAAACCATGGTTTCACATTGAATTGTCTTCTTCGTCTGTTCTGAAACGGTCTCGAATAGACAAGATCCGGAGACTGATAGAAAGACTTTGAACCATTGGGGATTACGGGAAATTGAACAAGAACAGAACTTAGGAATTGAATTTGAAATAACTTTAAGCTGTAAGGTTGTATATTTGTACTAAATGGAGCTGTGGTATAAATGACAAACAAAATACTCCTTACTAGGAACTTGGAACAGACCTGCAAAGTGGGACTATCTCTTCCTCGATGTCACGAGTCCAGAGGGACCACTCCATTTGTAAAGAGGTTATGGGGTGAACTGCATGTGCTCTCCTTATTGTGTCCGGGCTTGCTTCCGATAACCCAATGTACTTTATTTTTCCTTCATCAACCAACTTCTTAAGTTCCCCCATCTACCTTCCCAAAAGATAACATCTCAATCAGTAGAAAAGATTCCCATGTCACTAAATAAAAAGAGATTCAGGTAACTTAAAGAAATTAATTAATTTAATTTCATAGATCTCCAGAAAACATTTCAAAAGCACCTTTCAGGCAAGAACCTAAAACCAGAATATAACAGAAACTCACAGTTTCCTCTATGGGTACTGATGAGTCCACCCGATGCTGATAATAGAGATCAATATATTCCACATCAAGACGTTTTAGGCTAGCTTCACAACAAGCACGCACATATTCACGTGTACCATTTACTACAACCCCAGTGGGTTCCATTCCAACAATACCAAACTTGGTAGCTAATTGTATATTTTCTCGAGGCAATTGCTTCAGTGCCTGCAAGATATAGTTATCTTCAGTAAGAATCACAAGAATCATTCAGCTATACGACATTTGTGAGCTCGAAGAAGAAAATCTACCCAGGTAAAATGTGCCCAACTGAATCCCCTTCATTCGTAAGTCATAATCAAACCTAAAATATCTAAAGAAGCTTCTTCGTGATAGAATAGGGTCTCAGTTACATGCATACCTCAACCATGTATTAACTCCGAATGAGCATATCTTACAGATAGAAACTCTTACAGAAAAATAACTTATCAGTTTTATGCATATCTTAACCATGAATTAATCTCACATTGAGCCTACCTCAGAGAAAAAACTTTAACAGAAAACTCCAGCAAGAGTTCATGCTATGCTCTATCTTATAAATAATTGAAGAACAAAAAAATTGAACCAATTTCTTGAGCTTGTTCAGCGATACAGCTAGTTAGATATTAGAACAGTATACCTTTCCAACCATGACTTCATTAGCATTAGCTCCATAAATATCTGCTGTGTCAAGGAATGTGATTCCTTTACTGAAAGCATCCTTAATTATTGAAATCCCAATATCATCAGAGAGAGGAGCATTGTAACCTCCACTTAGTCCCATACACCCGAAACCCAACTTTGACACCTGTGAAAAAAAAGAAGAAAAGAAACAGAAACTTTCTTGAATACAGTGATTGGAGAATACCTTGCGTAAAATTAAAAAAATTAGCATCAAATAAGAGATGAAAGGAGTAAAAAGGCTGTGACGTTAAAGAACACTAGAACTCATAGGTCATAAAAGAACTAATATAGTCTGCATCAAACACAAACCTCTCTTCATGGAAATTAATGTTTCTTATATTGAATTTACGCAAACCAGTAAATTAAGGCCACTGAAGCAGATGAAGACCATTTTGGTCACACATAGATCAACTATACCAATAGAAACTAACTTGCCCGAGAAATTGTAGATGGTTTGCTAATGTAGCCGAGTAAAAAAAGGCGCTAATGTAAACTTTTTTGGTGGATTTAACCTTTCTGGTGACAAATAGATAGAGCAACCAAGAAGAGACCAGCCTTGTTGCCCATGGCATGGAGATTGGAGACTCCCACCGCTTGAGGGCAAAAAAGAAAAACACTTTCATGTTTTAAGAACATAACTTTATTCGAACAGTTCACTACATTGATAAATATATGACACAATAATGATTTGTTAAGTAACTAAGTTGATCAAATACCTTTGTCTACAAGAACTATGATTATTATGATGTTCAGTAATGGACTTCAAAAAGACAATATGCTCCTGTAACAGTCTAACATGACAGATAAAATTTAATCCTTTAACAATATTATTCCTGAATAGAATAAGTAATAACCCCTTTGCAAAGTTATCATCTAGGAAGAAAATTTGGATAGCAATGAACACAAATGTGGAGGTATCTCTACTAATGCACTAAAGGAACAATCTACAATTCTTTGTAAGTGGTAACTAGGGTTAATTCACAATCATGCAGAATTCCCTGTTTGAAAGGACAAAGCAGCCCATTTCTTTTACATGATCTTATATCTAATTATAGTCAAAAGTTCCAATTCCACACCCAGACACAGAAACAACACTGGCACCTAGTGTCTTAGATTGTTCATCAGTCTTCTTCTGAAACAATGTATTTTCAGAAGAAAAATGTAGATAACACCACTCATAAAGAAAACCCCAGATTTCTCTTTCTGAAAAGATAAATAATATCCCTGATTTCACCAACAGCTAAACTTACTTATGTACCACATGAAGAGAGAGAGAGAGAGAGAGAGAGAGATAGAGAGAGAGAGAGAGAGAGAGAGAGAGTTTCTTGGATGTATAGTAGGGAATGGAAATGGGTTTTTACCTGTAATCCCTGATTTCCCAATTTCACCATTGGAATTTGGACTCGCTGCTCTTCTGCCATTTCTTTTACTTCCCCCAAATTTTCCGGAATAGAGAGAAAAGGTTTCAAGAGGTCGGAGCAAGAATCAACCCACTAGAAGAAGAATGTTATTAGAGACTCGATTGATTGATAAAGCGTAAACCGCACAAGTCTTGAAGGCTTTTCCACCTAATTTTTTTTCGTTATATCACAATTTTTTTTTACACTCAAGACTTGTTTACACCAATATTTGAAGCTCACAATAAACATATCCTACAATGATATTTGTGAGGATGGTCTCCTTACTATATTATCATCACAACAAATTACACTGATATAAAACTTAGTCTAATAGTAAATAGATAACCTGATTAAAAAAAGTAAATAAATGTTGAGATTTAGATTAACTTTAGATGTGGTTAAAGTTTTAGAATGATATGAATTATTATGAGGATAATCTACATCGTGAATACAAAAAATCAATCATTGGATCCATCTGAACCACATGGGCAAATGTAAATGGCGATGCCCTCTTTTAAGTCATTAATTGTATAAAATTAAAATAAATTTACGAAGACTTTATGTGAGCACCTAATTCTCTCCCTCTCTTTGAATATTCTATATAGACTAGCCCTTTCACACTCACTTTCCTTCAACAAACTCATTTTACCCTCCCACATGTGCTACACGCATGTGATTTGGTAAACCCATCTCCCACACTACTCATCACTACAAAAAAAAAAGTCAATCATTGGATCATCTCTACACGGGCGCACAAACAAGTGTAAAAATAAAACAAGGGTATTAGGTGGGCCCACTTAGTGACGATGTATAAGCTAATGTGATTTAGACATTGAAGAGATCATCTTCAAAAAGATCAACCCTTAGATCAACTCCATACGATCTCACTGACAAATATAAACCAAGTGTAATAAATAAATAATGTTGCACGACATATCTAGTATTTTTTTAAAAAATATTTTTAAAAGAAAAAAAAATGGCACACAACTTCATACATGGCTTCACCAAGCCGCAGTATTGGCGCGGTGAAGCCTCCTTATATATTAGAGATTAGAGATGAATCTTCTTTAATGGGTCTCCTCATAAACAATTTCCATTGCCAAAAACAAAGAAGTAAGAGATGCAAAAAGCATAAACATACATACAATTACGTATAAAATGGCAAGGTTGAACAGTGTAGTAGTGATGTTAGCATTATTGTTCTTTGTTGTTTGCGTGGGAGGTTCTATCACACTGGAGATAGCAAACAAGGAACTCGACCATGGATATGCACCAAAACCAGCCCCAATATTCCCAGCTAAATGTAGAATTTCACCGGTGTACAAGGATTTTAGTAGGACGTTTGACAACAAATACAGTGCCAAATAAAGATGATGTCGACTGTTGCCGAGAAGTTGTTAGGGCTCTTAAATATTGTTGGGATTTAACACTTCAATTTCTTGAAGATCTTATTGAAGCAGAAACTACATATTCTAAACCTTCATCAATGGGGAGCGAATGTCTGGAATCAGTGCATCTCCATCTCACACTGAATATGGAGAGGTGTTATTCTCAGCACTGAAGTTGTTAAGACTACTAAAAAACATTTTAAGTAGATGGCATAATTGAACATAAGATTTCTTGTATTAATAGAATGATTTTCCATTTCCTGTATTATTAGGATGATTTTCTCACACTGAATTCTGTTACACGTCAATGCATCCAAAATGGGTACATCCAACATTTTATTTTTATTTTCATTAATCATTTTGTTAGGTGGATTGCCCATGGGTTAGACAGGCCAACCCTAATTTTTGGTAGCTTGATAAAACCTCAACCCTAACCTTACCTATTTAACTGACCCGTTGAGCTAGGGTCGGATTGGCAGGCTGGTGAATTTTGCCAAACAGATTACTTATATCCCACAGCCCATGGTGGTATCTGCTAGTACTTAATTTCAGTATAATCTCAATTGCTTTTTATTAAGCAGTTTTGGATAAATGATTAAAATAAGTTATTTTGTTTCTTTGGTATGGCAGAAAGAGTTCATTTTATCATAAAAAATGAGAACGGACCCTCGGATCCCCAAATTTTAATACTTTGACGTCCCATCCACACCATTATCACTACTCTAAACCAAGTGAAAAGAATGTTGCTAAGGGATTGATTATGAGTGATTATGAGTGCTGTTATTGGGGCTCCCTAGTTTGGAATGGGAGGCTCACTCAGTTAAGAGGCACCTACAAAATTTACAAATTTTTTATGGGGGAGGATCTATTTTACTAGGGGGGAGGGGTTCTCATTTTTTATTTTACACCCCCACCACCCTCAACTAAATACACCCCACCATCACTACAACTATCTCCACCACCATTAGCATAACCATGCCAACATCACCACACCGACTCCACAACCTCACCCGCTCTATTACCATCACCAACACTTTAGAGAAAAAAAAGTGAGAAAAAAGAGAAGGGAGATCTAGAGAGAAAGAGGGATCTTGAAAGAGAGGAGATTTGGATTTGAACAGAAAAAGTCGAATTTTCAAAAATAACCAATGTCATAGGCGTTCTGAAATTCAACAATACATAGTCAATTTTTTTAATAAAATTCGACAGGTTCCTGTTGAAAAAGAAAATACATTTCGACCGGTCCTTGTTGAATTTGTTTTCAACAGGAACCGGACGAAAATATTTTAATTTTTCAACAGGGATCTGTCAAAATTTGTTTGATTTTTCAACTCTGTGTTGTCGAATTTTTACCGTCGTCTTCATCATCTTCATTTTCTCTTTTACATAGAGAAAATGATAGCTAAATATGATTTTTAAGTTTTAGATAGAGAAAGAAGAGAAGAAGATGAAGATATGGAGAAAGAAAGAGAGTACGAAGAATAAGAGAGGGAAGATGATAGTGATGGAGGTGGTGTGGTTGACATGTGCTAGAGGTGGTAGTTCTACCAGTAGTGGGAGTGATGGTGGTAGGGTGTAATTATTTTTGTTGGTGGGGTGTGTTTAGTTATGTTTAGTGAAGGGAGTCCCCCTAGAAAAAACAAAGGGTTTAGGGGAAGGTTCAAACTTGGGCTTAAGCCCAACTTTTGAGCATGCCCCCCAACCAAAAGAGGAGCCCCAATAACAATAGTCTAGAAAAAAACATAGGGTTGAGAGGAAGGTTCAAACTTGGGCTTAAGCCCAACTTTTGAGCATGCCCCCAACCGAAAGGAGAGCCTCAATAACAGCAGTCTTAATTATATCGATGGACTGCCCAGCAAACAATAACTATTTTTAAAAAAATTAACATTTGAGGCTAGTTTGTGGGGGAAAGAGGGTTTAAGGAGTCCACTGGGAGCCTCACCTCCTCAAATATGAGGATTTGAGGAGCCCACTGAACTTGCCCTTGCGTGACATTTCCAGAATCCATACATCTTATACCCTCTGAAAAAGATGGCCATGGTAGTTGTTATGGAACGGAGGTAATTGTCTTAGTTTCTTCTCTAAAAAACGTTTAGTACTTGTGCTTTTGAATTCAAATTCTGATTCTACTTTTTTACTTTTCAACGGCTTTTCCCGACTTAAATGGAAGATCAACAACTTATTTTTGCCGAACAAGGTTTAGGCCGATATCAACTTCAAATAAGCTAAAGCCAAATAAAAATTACGTTCTTATAAATAAAAAAAAATTTAAAAGTACGTGGGTAGTCAAAACCAACGCCAACCGTGGCTTGTTATATGCTCAAACCTCACCAAAAGTCAACCCTAAACCCTCTAAACACAAGATCTTCCCTGTTTACAGTAACTTTCAACTTGTTCACTTTGGCCCACACGTTTTCCCACAGCAAGATGCGTCGGAGAGAATAGTGAGTCTGTATTATCTTCTTAGTCTGTATTGTACTCTTACAATTTGTGCATAGTGCATCCCACGGTCAGAGACTGGTCGAAACAGTTGACTTTTGACCATGGAAGCCATAATCATTTCTAACATAACTATAACCATTCTCCAAAGTCATCAAGCCTGAATAACTCTTATTTTTTTCTCACGTCGATTAAGCAATGAGTAACTTTCCTTTGATCAAATTGAACATAAGCAAACCATAGGTCACACCTAGACAGTGATAGCACGTTCCAGTTGCAATAACAAACATAAGAACTGACTTGTCTTATGGTGATACCATACAGTTCCAAATGTGCAAAAAATTTACTAAATATTGCTAAAACATATCTGCAAAAGATACCTGTACCCAAGAAAGATATGTGGATGTCGCTGAAAATGGGGAGAAGTATCGAAATATGCAACATTAAAAGCAAAGATTTTTGCCTTCATTTGGTATAGGTGGCATACATGATTTGACTCCATGTCCTATTAATCCAACGCGCTCAAAGTAACTTCCAAAAATTTTTGAAACATTAAAAGCAAATTTTTGCAACATACTTCTCGCTGAAAATGGGGAAAAGTATGGAAATATGCAACATTAAAAGCAAATATTTTTGCCTTCATTTGGTATAGGTGGCATACATGATTTGACTCCATGTCCTATTGATCCAACGCGCTCAAAGTAACTTCCAAAAATTTAAAATGACAGGGTTTTGCATGTTAGGATGAAGAAGTTTTTAAGAACCCATATTCCAGCAAACTCCATAGTCAACAAAATTATATCTCGATATTTTTATGGAAATGCCCTCAGTGAAAGCCAGATTCACATCAACATCATATAAACAGAAAAGAATGAGAAGAATACATACTACTATCTTTCCATGTATTTACATATTCACCAAGGGGGAGTAAGGAGCGTACTCTGGATGTTTCTGTTTGAGGACAGCACCTTTAAAGGTATATTACCATAACCTATCTACACACTTAAGCCAGTTTGATCGTTACTGGTTTCATCTTCGGCATGTGTATCCTGTTCCCAAAGGCAAGCAGATTATTGATTTAGTGTTTCCTGAAGCAAACATGGACAGAATATTGAATATGTATTTTGGAGACTACAGTTTGGTCATGCTATGAATATAAATATGGCATAGATACAAAAATTACTTATTGCACTAACTTTTCTAACATTTTGTTTAGAATGTTTTTCTTTCTAACATAAATACATGAAAAGAAAAAGGAAGGAGCAATGTGCTTGGGGACCTAATAGATTACCGACAAACCTAGGAAGTAACAGAAGATTTGACATGAGTATTAAAGGTAGAGAAAATGAAATCATAAGGAAATATTTTACATGTATATTTAGATTTTTCTAAAGAGAAAACAAGAATTAAAAGAAATTTGTCGTTGCAAAAGTTTCAAGATAATATGGTTTCACATTAAAGAACCAATATTATTAGTGAGAGAACTTGCAGAGAAAAATTCATAGGACCAGAGTTTAGACAAAAGGTCGTAGACCATATAGTATACTAATTTCAAACTTGCTGTGTATTTGTTATACATTTCTAATCACCCAAACACAGCTCAAATTGCATGTTAAGAGCAAAACTTGCGAGACAAAGGTCATTTGTACATAAAAATGCAAAAAGGTGCATAGTTCTAGTTAATTTTTACATTGTCTATTATACGATTCTCCATAAAATGGCTAATTCTTTTTTATTTTTTCCTTGTTGAATTAAAGCTGTTTATCATTTAGATTACATTTCCATGCTTCCTAGATGTTTATATATATATATATTTTGCAGTTCCCTAGTTCTATGGAAGATGTTACTTTTCTCTCTCCAGTATATATTCTGTTAGACTAAAAAATTTGCTAACACTCTACGCCAGCTTATGGACAGATGAAAAGAAAATTTTCATTAGAAAAAGAAAGGTTAGACGGCAGTTCCTTTAGAAACAAATACTGGAAAAGAAACATAACTGGCTTGTCATGCATTAGAAAATATTTTGTTCTCTGAAGTAAAGTACAGTTTTTATGAAGGGTAATATAACCTTCAGAATTAAAAATTTAAAATAAACAGAGATACAGAATACCACCAAGTGCGAATATATAAAGACAGGTAATAATATCATTCGTAGTTCAGAAAATTTAAAGGCAATCAAGTACTTACTTCAACAGGCAGACCAGCTGGGAACAAATTTATTGCACCCGGATTGAAACTGAAACCACTGATGATTGGAAAATGGGTCATTAAAAGCAGAAATCCCAATTTGGAATCACATGCAGTATGTCAAAGCATCAACCTAACTATTTCACTAGAAGTACCAACTTGAGCTTGAGAAAGGACAATAGTCAAATTTCATTTATTATAGACACGATCGTCACAATGGACTACATGTTTGGTGGAACTAATCAACTATTTTCAGATCAATTACAAAAAAGGAAAGAAAAGAAAAGTAGTGTTGACGTAAATAATATTTGCGGAAGCGTTTCAACTCTCAACTCAACGATTTCTACTAATCAAAAAATATAATCATTATAAAACTTAATTAATTTTCGTACTAGGAGCTCTTTATATAGATAACTCCTCACCAAAGAGCCCAAAACTTACTAAAAAACCTAAAAACTTGCAACCCAAGTAAACTACTAACCTAAGGACACTTTCTAAACATAAAATAACTCAAAAATAGCAATTTAAGACCTCCTAAAATACCTACCAAAAAGCTAATACGAAATTATTAAAAATAGAAACTATTTTCTCTCTCTAGAATATTTTGTACACATCAAGTGTTATGTGTGCAAAATGAATAATCCCGATTTGCGACATCATTGTATTCCTCTGCAGAAGATGGCTAAGCAAATATATATGAAGATGCAGAAGCAAAACCGCTATTGTTTATCTGTTTGGTGTTGGTCTTCTTGGCTGGAAATCATAAAAAGTTGGTATCACAGGGAGCCATAAGAAAAAGAATAGTGTCAGAATAATACCTGCAAGACAGAACTAGCTGCCACACATATGGAATAAAGAACTCTTCAGGATGATTCTCTTGCTCGTATGTGAACCGTAATTGAGTAAACATCTGGCCAGTCCATTTTTTTTTTATTAAATGTGAAAGATATTGAAATAGAAAATTTCTCTGCATACAATAATGGAGCTACAATTTCTAATGTCAAAATGATCAATGAGAGTTTACCTTCATCCCTTCACCTCGCCAAGATCGGCAATTGATGATTATGACTTGGAGGACTTTCTCCACCGACCATTCACCTTCCATTCTCTGGGCATCCATACGGCTATTGAAGAAATCTAACACCTAAAGAGGAAAAAAAACTTTTGTTTTCAGGAACATGACATAATAGAAAAATGTCAAGAAATTGTTTACAGTTAAGACAACCAAACCCTAGAATTTCTACATACAGTGGAATGTGTTTAGATTGGAGTAAAGCATTTCGACAGTAAATCATCTATGATTAGAAAGCTTTATTGTCCTAATAGAATTGCCACGTTGTGGAATATGGCATTTGGATGGCAAGGCAAAATAATTCATTCCATGCTTCCACCATATCAAATGTGTTGGACTGTGGTAGTTGATAGGTTGAAAAAACAAAGGTTCATAATTTCTTTGATGATGTGGTACATAGATTGCTTATCTGTATCCAAACAAAGGACATGCAGTCTTACACTAACATATGGCGGACAACAGAACCTACCTGAGGAACGTCCTTGCTGTATGAGGTGTTTCCAAACACCTGCCACATGGTGAGTGTGAACCTGCCATGTGACATGTTTGAAATAGGTGGAACGGCCTTTTTATATGTGGTTTTCTTAGAACACTTGCCACACGGAACGTTTCAGAACATGTCAAACAGTATATTTGAAACCACTGTCGCGAGGCAAGTATGAACCTACGACATAACATCTGTCAGAATATGCCATGTGGCATTTTCAAATTAAAGAGGTGGGAAATGAACTTGTGTATAGTGTTCTTAGAACACCTATCACATGGTGAGTATGAAGCTGCTACACAGCATGTCAAAACAAGCCATGTAGAATGTTATAAAGAGGTTATGTGTTATTTTTAGAACACTTGTCACATGACAAGTATGAACCTGCCACATGCCATGTGACAAAACACGCAACGTGACATATTCAATAGAGGTGCAACGACCTTTGTTATGTGTTGTTTCAAAACTCTTACCATGTCCTGAATATGAAACTACCATGTGGCATATGTCAAAAGACTCAGAACATGTAATGTGGCATGTTTGATAGAGGTCTAGCAATCTTTAATATAAGGTTTGGCATGTTTGATAGAGGTCCAACAATCTTTCATATGAGGTTTTCTTAAAAACCTGTGACATGGCTAATATGAACAAGTCACACGTGTTAGAACATTGCCATGTATATGTTTAAAAGAAGTGGAATGACAATTTTATATGTGGTGTTTCAAAACACCACAAATTAAATCTCCGGAAGTAGGGTCTGAAAGTTCTTTTACCACAAAATAGGTAAAATCTTCTACTGCAATAAATATTTCGGCATCATTTTCTGGTATCCAAACACAGGAAAATATTCTTCCATGGTAGAATAAAATATTCTACCGCGACCCAAACACGACTACAGAAAAAAGAATTTATCGATAAGCAAAAGAAAATATGCCAAGTTTTATTCTCAAAGTGAAGATGTCATACAGTATATATGTTTTCAACCAGCTCGTTAAAGCGTGGATGGTTCTTGAAGGGCTGGAAGACCTCCTGTCGGTGCATTATAGCATATACAACCTGCTCCAGTGAAAAAAAATTGACAAATACATAAACAAAAAAGACAATGATACAATTCATATCCCTGGGCATGAACAAAAATGGTACAAACGAAAAACAGACACAAGTGTGTGAGCACTACTGGAGTTGATAAATGATACCTCAGGATTCCGAGGCAGGGCATATGTAAGGATGGCATTTAAGATTTCCAATACAATTCGTAGAAAGTCGGTATAAATGTGAAGTTCCGTTGTCTGTCATGAACAAAATCTAGTTAAGCTAAAGGAAAATTGAAGAAAGGAAAGTGGTAGCCAACAAGAGGAAGATCCACAGGCAAACTAGCTGAAGACTATGTCTAGAGAAAACTACCATATCCTCTGCAATGCTGCCTCCTTCTGTTGAGTTGACTTTAATTTTCTGATCATTTTTCAGCTCTGCTAATTTGGTATACCTGGATGTCAGATTACAAATTTAAAACTGAACAAGCTTAAGAAAATTGGGCAATTTCCCCCTAAAAAACGGAAATATCTTGGGGAAAACAAAAGGTTCAAGCAAATCACAGCAGAAACAGTTTAGGAACAGATGAGAAGGTTGAAGAGCATACTTGCGCGAAAGCATATCAAAAAGGCTAACAAGCCTTTGTGATGCATAAGCACTCAACCTGTGAACATGTGGTGCCATATTCGCCAAAGTAGCGAGACAGTTTGTATGGAGATAAACATCCTGTTACAATTTCACAGGTCAAAGTCAGACTTTATACATAAATTCTGATAATTAGTAAAAACCAATTTGTTATGTGCATGAATTGGTTGTGGATTTTCACAAGAATGCTGTACTGCATCGATTAGTAGTGGATCTTGAATATTGATCTAAATGTTTTATCTTTTTCTCTCTCCCAACTTCTTTATCTTCAAACAGCACATGCAACATCCACAATAATACAAAAGAACCAGATAGAAACGATAAAAAGAGTATCCTTTTGCAAAATATATTAAACACAGCCCACTACAGAATCCTCAAAGTAACTCAAGGCATGTATATGCATGCATTTACAGAAATCAAGTGAACGTTCACACCATACCCGCAGCTTAGAGAGATTGTACTTCACAGTCCTTATGAGAATTATAACCATCAGAGAGCCAAGAGATGTATGATGGAGAAGGCGTTCTTGGTACCATGGAACATTAGGTAGTACCTACAAAAGAAAATAGAATAAAATTACAGTTTCTATCTTATAAAGATACATAATGTGGGTTTAAAGAGGCAGTACTTACCAGCTTGTGGATGCTGGCATTGAAAGACGAGTCCTGGCTAAGTATTAAAAGGATAATAAGCAACATGTAGATTTGATTAGACGTCCTCCTTGAAGCATTATAAAGTGTTTCCAGAATAGGCATCAGCTGGTCACATAAGTACATATTTCATATTAGGCTCAGTTGCAATTAACTTTTTTTAGATATTGTCAGGAGAACTGCCTACTATTTCTAGTCATGAATATGTGGAAATGTGAGCTTGATAAAAATTGAACCAGCATTCAAAAGGATTCCAGTGTAACATGTCCTAAATGTGAAAATAATAGGTGTAATGTATCAAAAACAGTTGAGCCCAGAGAAATAAAGAATTTTAATGCTCAAAACAACTTTTACTCGACAAGGTTCTGAATTTCATATGAGTTATAATACAGGTTTTGAAATTCAATGTCCTGAGTTTAAACATTAAATTGTATGCTGCAGCTGCATACCAGTGTCTCCATATCAGTTCGCACCAAAACATACTCCAAGAAGTCAGAGTTTCCATGCACCAACGAGTACAGCAGTAGAACTGAACTCTCGTCACCTAAGCACCTGCAAAGTCAAACTTGTTAAGGTTACTTGTGAAAGGCAGAAGAATAACTATCACAAAATAAAATCCACAGGGCAAACACACTAAGGCCCTGCTTGGTATCCTTCTAATATTTGCATCATGCAAATATCAAGTATGCCTCAACTTTGTGGGTTTTTGGTGGGGGGTCAATCATAAAGTTATATTTTCATGGTAATTTGCAATGGGCCTACAAATAAGAGATAAAATGGCTGTGAATATTCGCAGCACTTTTAAAACAGCGAATATTCACAGCCTTTTTGCTTCTTATTTGTGGGCTGTGAATATTCGCAGGGCCTAATTGAATATTTTAAGTGTGAAAGAAATCAGAAGTGCCTAGGTGTTTCAATAGAATCAATACAAACAAAGGTATATAAAGAATATACTAAAAAAAAAGGTTGAAAATACATATATCATTAAACTTTGGTGGTTCATCGATGGAGGTGGAAACTTGACTTGTATTTCATACCTATCAACTAAATATGGGATTTGGACATTTCCTTTTTCACCCATGCACCCGTCAACAGAATGGCTTTTCGAGAAGAAGCACTATGCATAGAACTGAACTCTCATACTTGGGAAATCTCCAACAGGCTCTCTAATCACACCCCAATATACTAGCTAAATCCACTTTTAAGAATATAGAGTCTACAGTAACTCCCCAAATGTGGAGAAAGTCATGTAGACTCGTCAGTTTAAAAAACAATAAAATTCTATCTATAATGACTACCTCTTTTACTTCTTCTCCTTTTATATTAAAAACAATAAAATTATAAAAATAAATAAAAATAAATAAATAAATATATAAATAATTAAATAAATAAATAAAAGAAAGGAAAGAGAGCCCCATTGGACTACTAAAAAATGTTGGTTCTCTACTTAGCTTTTAGCAAAAGATGCTATCTATATTAGAGAAGATGCTCTCTAAAGTAAATATCCCCAGTGGAGATGCTCTTACAATGGTAGCATCCCCTATTGGCACACTATTGTTTCCACTGTGGTGCCCTAACAATTCACACTCACCTAAACATCTATATGGACGATAATCAGTGACAGGATTTAGAGATTTAGTCAATGTAAGTTCAATTTGAGTTTTTTTCTGATAGACATTTACAATTTGTTTCATGGTGCTTGTTAGTTCCTACAGATCTATGTTCTCGTAATTACCTTTTCATTACATCACAAAAAGGTAAAAGCTATTTGTTTTTTTGATGGAATGAAAACCACTATTAGGATTTATTTCTGTATCACCTGATAAAAAACCTTAGCACCTGAAAATTGGCTCAGTAGTGTATAGCTATAGCTAACTTAATGAATTGATAAATTTGTTAAGATTGTTAGGCTGCATAGCCCTAAAAGCAGTTAAAGAGTTGTGTTAGCTTAAAGCTTATGCAGGACAAATTTTTTCTTATACGTGGAGCAGGTTATTCGAAAACACTGGAAGGTAACTCTCGAAAACCTAAATTTAAATGCGATTATCATAAGGCGTAACAAATACTCACAGTCCAAGGGTGTCAAACAGAGATGCAAAAGGCAATCTAACAAGTGGTCCACTGTGTGCATTGCCCTCAATATCTACGCGATCAACTACAAGTAGATTTGCACGAAAATCAAAGATGGCTCAATAAAAATGAAGCTCCCCAATAGAAAAGTAAGAAAGTGATGAACTTACATTCAATATCCCTAGCATTTTCTAATGCCTTGCAGTAAGGGTTGTCAATAAAATATGAATTTTCTTTCAAAACAGTATCCGAATTGACAGTGTCCTCAGTTTTGTTTGTTATGGACTCATCCACCAGAACACATTTCCGATAATGAGTGAGAACAAGTAACACATGAAGACTGTTGTCCGCCAATGGATTTCTTGAGCCTTGAACACTTGAACTAGCAAAGTAATTGAAGGGCAATAATACAAAATTTGCTGCAAAAATAAATAAAAAATTTAAATAAAACAAATTAAAAATGGAAGAAAAAAAGAAGAAGAAGACATACATGAGCACTTTTTACTAGAAAACATATCCCACGAGCACAGAAGCTTACTAACGACTATACTACAGAAAAGAATTTGAAACTTGAAACTTGGAAGGCATAAGAGTTTAGCCTCATCATGTGACCTTATATGAACTTTGATCTCTACAATTTTTGCAAATCCATGATAACAAAGTGCATGCAAGCAGGATGTTAGGGCTGATAAATGGTCAAGGGGAAGGTGAACTGGTTGTTTATATAACAGAGCTGGAGAAAAACTTGCCCAAGACTATGGAGCAGGATTTTAGTATCACGATCACTACTGGAAACAAATAAACAACAAGAGAATACATCTCAAAATCAGATATGACGAAGTACTTCTTCTCATTTGCAGTTATACAGATCTGCAGAAGAAATGATTGTGGACATGAATTTAATAGCAGTATAGACACATTCCTTGTTAAATTAACTCAATTTCTTGAAAGAGAAATCATCATTAGATTTTATCCAATTGGACGGCTTTTGAACTTATGATTAAAAGGTCTGGCAGATGAAGTAAAGGGAACTATAAGAAACTCCCCAAAAGCTATGAATATAGGGTAACCTTACCTGCCGCTGAACCAACTTTCTGAAGAACACCAGGCTGGCCTTCTTCAGAAAAGACAGAATAAGATGCCCCATTTAAAGGAACACGAGGTCGCGTTATATAATTAAGTAGTAGTCTGCGAACTACCAGACCGACCAAAGAATTTTCCTGCTCAGTAAAAGTAGCTCTGTTAGAAAATCAATTAAGTCTTGCAGATCCTGCACCAACTAAGAAAATCCAAAATCCCTTCTTGTCACCTGAACCATTGCCGCATCAATGAACGGGTGCACATCTTTAGGCCCTGGAGAAGGCCCAGAACGAAGCTGAGTTGACATAGCCACAAGCATAAAGTTCAACACTTCATTATGGAGATGGAACGTGTGAGAACTTGCAATGAAAATATCACCAAGAAATTAGAAGCAAAATAAGTAAAACTATTTAGGAATGTGAGATTGCATTTGAAGATTCCCAAACATACCTTACATCTGACGTACCAATAAAGCTAAGAACACTACCAATTACAAAACTTTCAATTTTTTGATCTGCATTAAAGAAACCAAAAATTTAGACACATTATTAAGTAAAGGCCCCCAAGGTCCTCAACTAATATAAAACGATAAAATTATCACTTGGAAACTGAAAAGTGGACGAAAGTCAACTGTTCCCATGAGAACTGCATGTTACAAGTGGGGCAAAAACATATTAAAATATTTCCTTTCCCTCAAGTACTAATTTTATTCTTTGATGTTTACGTCGAATCACAATTTATTTCTCCAACTATCAACAATTGGTTTCCAAAAAAATTTAAAAATCAGGGCATATAAACAACATCACTTCCTCGATATTATTTCAAGGTTTTCAAACCTTAGGAAATGACCTGATTGTTTCATCAGAAATCGATTTAGATTGTCTACATATTTTGATTTATAAATGCTTTGTATCAAATTCTATCATTCATAAATTTTCGAAAATTCCACCAAAATCTGCATTATTTTTGTAAAAGGTCAAAAAATTCCTCAAATTCATAAAATTAATAACTAGTTAAAGCAACAGCCTAAATTTTATTTACTTGATGTGATTCATTTCAACGCTGCTCATAAATTTGGTGACTAATGAGGGTGTTCTTATTCTTCTTTTATCATTTTATGGTGTTTCCAATTTCATCCCTCCGAAATTTTCCATAGCTTTTTATCAGAAAATCTTCAATAATTTCTCTAAAGAGTAAATCATTACCATACCAGGGTAAAAACCTCTCAAATTCATAGATCCAATAACTAGACAACTAAAAAGTAGCACGAATCCCAAACATATATATATATATCTTGTGGCAAGAAAAATGTGCATAAGGTGACAGAATTGGGATAATAAAAGAGGGCACAATTATAATATATCAAAAGAAATCAGCAAAAATGTTTGGTAGTGTATTCCATTTCTATTCGATACCTATTAGGCTATTAGAACAATATTGACAAATAACAATCCTTTAACACATGCTAGCAGCCTTACTGAAGATTTGTAGTAAATGAATTATGAAGCATTGAATTACCCCTCAATAGATATTCTGGTGCAGCTTCATCTTCACCTAGTGACAGATACAGTTCATCAAGGTAATCACTTTTGGCGTTTTCAATTAAGTATTTCATAAATATGGACGACAAATATGCTGCGTTTAAAGCCTTCATATGAATTGTTGCAGCTGGCCCAGCAGAAGTCGTCATAGATTCTTGCAAACAACAACCTAGATGAATCAAAATCTTTGCAAGATGCCTCGTGTGATAATTGTTCTTCTCTGCACAAGCAAATATCAGCAAACCAAATGAATACTAAAACACAACATTTAATTTGAGAAAATTATAGAAGGAAATGGAGAGAAAAAGTGAAAGAATAGAACTAGGGAATATACTATAATATATCAGTCACATCAGCAACAAATTAAAGAAGGAATCATGATCTCATTAAGTCCACAATACTAATGAGTAATCTAACACGGAAGTCACACTGTAAACGTGGTTTACTCAAGCTCTATTGAGATACTAACTGCAGTATCAATGATTCAAGGTTACAATATTGAAAATTCAGAGCTGATGAAGGACAAGCTATGCAAACCTAATTACCTAAGGACTCAAAGAATGTTTTTCAAACATATATTCCAGAGAAAAGAGTAGCAAATCGGGTACATTAGAAAGTAACGCATTTGCAACTTGTAAGTTGCAACAATGCAGAACTGTGGAAAAATGACAAGGTAACCATTTCTAGTTCATCTAAGAACGACTATCTGCATAAGAACCCACCAATGAGTTCACAGTTTGAAGTTTGAACACATGAGAAGTGAAATACGATAGCTACAGCTACAGAAGCTTATAATGAGGTCTTGTAGTAGTCGTGCAAGAAGAAACAAGTAAGCTCAAGAATCTGATAATTTTATGACATCACGGAACTTTGTCCACTTCAATTCACCGACAATAAACCTAAAAGAAATTCAGAGCATTGTAATTTACTCCACTAATGAACTAATCGTGTAAGTCACCAATTATGGAATTCCACAAAGTGTATCAAATGTAGGAGAAAATTTCAGAGAAATCAAGAATGAATTGAGATTAGCTTGGACATAGTAGAAACAGAAGAAGTACTAACCGAAAGCCTCGCAAGCTTGAAGAACTCGATGATGAGGCCATTGAAGACTGAGAGGAATCTCAAGTAATTTCTGCCAGAAATCTGAGGAAAGAGGAAAAGATTTATCACCGACAAATGTTCCGATCAGGTACTCCGCCGTGTCCTGCGGCCGCGCGTTATAGCGCGGAGTCGAAGGAACGGCTCCCATTCAAAACTCTTTTAACTTCAAATCAGAAATCAAATTCAGAGATCTTCTAAATTCTTGTGATCTTTGAGTAAAAACACCATTTGATAAGAAGATTGATTAAACACAGAATAATAAGAGCTGAATCAGAGGAACTGATGAGAGCTTGAATTAAAAAAAATGGTTAGATCTGTTGATTTCACAATGAGAACAAATTTGATACCCTAATTGTGCCCTAATTATTTGGTGATTGTTGAGAAGAAACGAAGAGAAAGAGGAAGCTTTGAAGTGAAGGTTTTGAAGAGGGGAAGGAAACGATGACTTCGTGTTTTGAGACTTTCGAGGGATTAAGCGTTTTGATTTTCTGAGACTGGGCAAATTCCATTAAAGACTTTATTTTTCTACGGACAAAACTACCCTTAAACTTCAGAAACGTACATAGTACTAGGTATATCGCCGTGCCTCCGGCACGGCTCAAAATCTTGTAGGGAGGCCGAAATGGAGAGAGATTGTGGAGAGAAGAAGAGAGGGAGGGAGAGGGAGATGAAGTTATGTTGGAAACAAAGTTGTCTTAATAGCTTATGTAAAGGACAAACTTACCCCCCGTCCTGAATTGTATAATAGATTACTGTGACTGATTTTACCTGTACTACATCTACATGACCCCTGCCGCCTTATGCCCTCCAGTGATTTGGAGTTTCGTGTTAATGAATTATATCACGAAATCGGACGTCATTTGACCGCATGTACATGAGGGTTTATACAATGAGATCAGATCATCATTCTCAAATCCTTTGTTTCCTTTTGTTTTCTTGTTAATTTTGTCTTGTGAGATTTATATAGAGATGATCAAATAGCTTATATTTGGTGAGAATGTTCTACTGGACATGTAGATCATTATCACTAAAATCAACCCATTCTCAAATTTTAAATTCCTTCAAAAGTCGATTAGAAAATTATTTTTATATCAAATAATGGACAGAGATTTTTTTTAATTAATTTTTGATAGAGTTATAAATTTTAAATTTTTTTTAATCATAAGTTTTACAATGATCTGATTTAAATAAATAATTATTATTCTTTATTTTTCTTTCAAGATAATGTTATTGCCTAATGGCAAGTAAGTATGAAAGAAGTGCTATTAACAATACACATAACATCATAGCCAATTCACCACCACCCAATGAGAAAAGAATTGTCATAAATGACATAAAAAAAAATATTACTACAAATGATATTAAAAAAAGAAACAACCAACTTACAAGTACCAAAAGATCGACTAGTAATTAATAATGGGGAGCACTTATAATTAAGGATTGGATCCATTAGATAGTTGGTAACGTTGGTTAATGAAAAAAATTTGCAATCCCATATCATCCTTTTTAATCAACTTATTTACATTAAAGTTACTTTTCATTTTGTTCCTTATAATTTTTTTCCTTTTTTTTTAAATGGTAAAAACTTTTATTACCTTTTAATGTAGGGAAAAGTACATGAACAATACCTTAATTTTAAGAAATTGTACCCAAGTCACCATTTTCAAACTAAATACAAAAACATCACACATTACTTATTTGATCTCACATGTGGGTCTAGATTGAAGAATAAATGGTATAGACAGTAAAAAGCTAAGTAGATATTTTTGAAAAATTTTGGGCAAAAACTAGGGGAGGGTGTTGTTTTTGTATTTAGTTTGAAAATGGTGACTTAGATGAATTTTTTCAAACTAAGGCCATGCTTGGTACATCGTGAATATTCGCAAATGTAAAAATTCACGGTTTATCATGTGTTTGTAGATGATTGACGAAGGTATCTAATAACAAATATTTGGTAGAATTTGTAATGAGCTTACAAAATAAACAATTTAAAATTTTTTTTCTAATTTATAGAATTTTAATTAGATCTTACCGTAGATTTTTGCATTTGCGAATATTCACGGTGTACCAAGTACTGCGGAAGATGTTTAATGTACTTTTCCTTCTAATGTAACGACATTGGTTTTTGAATATTCTGTGAGATGTACGTCCAAAAAGATATTTGTGAATAATTGAATATGGTCATATACGTTGCCTTCAAAAATAAAAAAAATAAAAAAAACGTTGCCTAAGCCTTCATGTGAGACTAGAGGGGTACTATTGTAATTGACCATGTTTTAATGTTTATACCTTGTTTGGTTCTTTAAAATATTGTTTGGATTTCGCCTAGTCAGCATGGGTACGTGTGGGCCGTGTGGCCCCTTTATTTTAGCATATTCAGTGTTTGCTGATTTCGAGGCTTTGATTCGGTATTCAAGGATGTACCCAATTAAATAGTATCTCAGATTCCAAAAACCATTAAATCCTGATATCTATACCTTACGTGTACTTTAAAAAAGGAGATAGAAGTATTTCTCAAGCGAGTGAGAATTTGTTTACCCACTTTTGATATGGGTAAGCAAAACCACCCATCCTCTAGCTGCTATGTTAAACGGTCAACCTCATTTTTCTTTGACCGAATAACACACAGGGCTAGATGATGGGTGGTTTTTCTCACCCACATCACAAGTGGGTAAACAAAAGCATAGTCTTATTTGTCAACGTGCATGTCAGGTAATAGGATAGAGTACTAAGAAATCGGCTAAAAGTCAACTGTAAAATCAGATCTTGAAGAAACTAGTAAGTACATTTTTCTTTAATCATTTCGAAAACGGGTTCATACTGCGTAGATCATTTCATACCAGTCCATTGAAGTCAAACACTTGAAAAATTGAACAGAAAGATTACTTAGACCCTAATTAGAGTGTGTTTGGCATCCAAGCACTTCTACATTAGAGAAGTCAAATTTTGAGATATTAGTTTGGTACTCATAAGCTTACGTAAAAAAAAAGTTTGAATCACATGACAAAAAGTCAATATCATCACAAGGTAGTATTGAGAATAGTCCCACACGAAAAATAAACTTAATAGGTAGTGGTGGTGGTAATGAGGTAGTAGTGATTGTGGTAGTAGTGAGGTGGTGTCGGTTTGTCAGACCAAATACGGACAAGATGAGACCCATAGCCATTTCCCACCCAATAGTGATTTAGGTGGCTTTTCCAATGGGCATTACTAGAGGGACACCAGATTTTGATATCAAAAATTACATATGCTTATTTTATTAATTGAAAACCAATCAAAACAGTTGCTGAAAAAATATTAATTCCATTTCAGCCCTTCATACCACTTTTAAAAAGCAGATGTAATATTTTGATGTCAAATTCTGGTGTTATTCTAGCAAAACTCTTTTCCAATTGTATAGTGAGACCCATCATGCCACCTATGTCTTTGGCATTTAGTCGGCCCAAATAAAAGTGTTCAGACAGTGAGGTGGTGGTGATATGGCGGTGGAGACGAAGAGAAGAAAAAAATGGAAAAAAGAAGAAGAAAGGACTAATGTACAAGTTAAAGAGAAGTAACTTCTTTAGAAGTCAAAACCAATTTTTTACTTTTGTTTCACATAGAAGTAGCTTCTTTTTTTTTTTTTTCTCCCAAGTATTAAGGCATGAACTCGACAGATCAATTGAAGATGAATAGGACAGATTTATTCCACAATAATTCAATAATACCAACAAATACATCTCCAAAAACCCAGGATGAAATAAACCCAACACAAATCAATTGTAAAACGTGCTTCCCACATCTATCTTACTTGCCCAATTCAGTTTACTTCAGACTTGTGAGAACTGAAAACTAGGGCAACACTCTAGTTCTGAGTGAACTTCTTCTCCCCACAATAATATGGGAAGGAAAAAAACAATCTATTTAATGAAGCTAGAAATGGAAAAGAACAAAGTTTTTCACCTCATATATATGAAATTCCACCTTTTACTAATGTCAGATCCTCGCGGCATTGCTCTGGACTCCATCTAGTGATTGTTCGCTCCTCAACACTGCAGTGATCCAAATGTGAAAGAGATACCTCATTGCAGCCATTGGTGTTGATGTTCAAAACCAACAATGTTTTAGCTACACTTCCACAGAGACGAACTGTGCACTGAAAATCTGACCAAACCCTCAAGCGAAAATTCTTATCATAATCACCATCGCATTCTGAGCGAACAAGTACCGCATATTCAGAATGAACTAGAGATGGATGATGTCGGTAAGCCACAAAGTCCACACCATACTGAGATCCCGACCTCACAACCCAATTTTTCTTCTTGAGATTAGAATAAGCCACGTAGAATTCCGGAAACGTTTTTTTCTTGGATTTCATGCACTCCCATAGTTCATTTCCATTCTTCGCACACTTATTCTCATCTAATATCTTGAGGCATTTTAAAGAATGGCACAAGTAGAAAGCTTCCTCCAGGCTTATCTGGAACCATTGTTTATCTTTGTCAGTTGTGATGATAGGCCGGCCAAAACATGCACGATTGAGTAGATCAATTTGTTCAGGCTCAACAGAGAGAAGCACAACACAACCTGACAGGAATCCTTCTGTTTCTGATTGGATTAGAGAAGACTGAAGCCGTGCAGTTATTTTTGACATGGGATCTGCTAGGGCAATAGCTTCTGAGTTCTTTCCCTTCCATCTTGGTCCCATCACAACTTCATAAAAAAATGGAAGCTAGGGGTCCTAGAACATAAAGATGTGTTAAACGTTTTACATGGTAGATCAGATGTTATTACACTAATTAAGTGGTTATAATTAATTGTAACATTTTAAGTCAGTGAGATGTTGATATTCTGCAATAGGGATCAAAACCAACAAATAACAATGTTACCCAGCAGATACACCCAATCAATGAATTTAGAACAGTTGTACCTATTTGAGTCAATTTCAAAAACTACATAGAACTCATATTCAACTTGTTAATTATGTCCAACCAGTCTACAAGAAATTATTATTTCCTATATCGAAAGGAATCTCATTAGTTTTATGACCCTAGAGTGCAGTATTTTTTCCAGTCTAAGGAAAAATCAATATGATGAGACAGGTTCCTAATGAAATTGACTGTTTGTATGGTACAATTTGTGGGGAATAATAGCTGAAAACTACAAGGTTTCAGCTAACTTGAAAAATAAAAAAAATGAGCTTACTGAAAACTATAAACATTGAACAATCAAGAAAGCAACTAACTGGTAGAAATTGAAATGAAAAATATGGGCTTCTAGTAGTTATTTGGTGAAATAAAGATTCTGAGTTTGAGATAAATGAATGCTTTTCGTAAAAATAATGGAGCCACCAACACATCTAGTATGAAATTGTTTGAATTTAAAAATCATCATTTCAGGAAGAATAAGAAAATAGGGATAGAAATACAAATGCCTAGTTTGCTCTACTACAGCTATGAATTCATCACATTAGAATATGTTCACGGAGTGAGGAATGAGATCCCAGAAAACAAAGTTGCGAGCAATAGAAATATATTGTTCTAACGGCCATTTTCAAAAAACTTGAATTACTATTTATTAAAAATAAATAAAGCAGAATAACAAACAACTATTTTAAAAACATCAAGAGAAAGATTCGAGAGTAATTAGATGAGTCCCATCGTTGAATTCTCCATTCTTAATCCAAGATCATGCAAAAAACAAGAATGAGTTGTGATAGTTTTAAGGCTTTTTTTGGTTAAAGCATTTATACAAACAAGTAGGGGGCACCAAACACTAGTTAATAAGAACAATTTTAGAAAAAGTTGAGAATGATTAAGTTGGATTTTAAATTTCTTCTGAAACTGTCTTGAGCCAAGAAAATCAATAGGAAAAGTCACATTAATTCCTCTCATATACTACGATCGTGCTCTTTATTAAGATCATTAAAAACTGAATCAAAATATTCATGCAGGTTACTAGACATGTTTAATTTCTGATTCCAATGGGGACATACAAAATGAGGGGATTTAATTAAGCATCAGAAATTAGGGAGGTCTCAAATGATTTAGGAATTTTCAATTACCACTTTTACACTTATCTCATTTTGAAATCTATCCCAGCAAATTAAAATACTATATCCAGCTTTAGATTCAAACATGATATGTAGCAGATCATGAGGCCTGTAACTATACTAGTTGAAAAGTCCTTACTGTAAAACTAAAGCACAAAAGTCAATTTCATACATACAGTTTGTAAACTGAAGTGGGAAATGCCCTTCCTTGTCTAACGATGGGTCCAAACTGAAAAAACCACTTATTTCTCACATGTGAACTATAAAATTTCCTTCCTAGTATAATATCCTATTAAGATCACCATTAAATATATATCACTATTAGCTTTCTTATGCCATATTATACTTTCTTAGGCGGAATAATGGTCTCCCAAACATACATTTCATCATGAGCTATGCCTTGTCCCATTACTTCTTTTTTTTTTGGATCGGCAGGGCTTGTCTCATTCTGGGGTCAGCAAGATGGATCTAGACATGACTATAATTTACATAATCAACTATACTTCATGCAAACCTTCTGTTGAAAATGTTCACTAGAATGGGAGATCAATAGATACCTTGAAGTCTATAACATCATTAAGTATTCCTTAGATTTCTAGACACCGTGACTTAACTATCTAAGAAAAAACCGTAGGATCTGACTAAAAAGCATGGAAACTCTTGAAACTATACCTGAAGAAACAAGAGGAATAATCAACCATTTGTAGTTAATGTTCACATCACATTATTATACACGATTTTAGAGGCACAATAACACCATTTAGACTCCCCACACCACTAATCCTCCCAAATCTATCAATGACAGGTTTAAAATTTTTTGTTTGCTCAACTAGTAAATGAATATAAATTAGTCTGAACAAATGTACAGAGTCAACTGCAAATAACGAAAAGCACCATGAGCATACAAGAACAAAAAAGAGGGGACCATAGAAACTTAGTGAGTCATAATTTGCAGTTCACCTATCAAAATCATTGAAAGGAGGGGATTAATAGTCCATTCAGGCAGCATTCTTTTTTCGAAAGGGGTCAAAGGACTAATTAGTCTGAACAAAAAGAGGGGACTGTTCAAACTTTCGAAAGGAGCTAAGGTTTTGGGTTTCACTAATAGAGGCTACTAATTGTCCATTCAGGCCGCATTGTGAGGTTTTGACTAGCCAATAGCTGAAAACCCAAATCAAAATCCAACTTTAAATCCTTGATCACCAGTAACTGACTCTATACATTAGATCAAGGAGAACAATTCAAAGCTGGATAGTTAATTTCAAAGGTATATTTAAAACTAAAGGATGAATTTCCTTAGAACCCCATAATTTCAGAAGCAGATTTGCTCAAGGATTGCGAAATACATTGATTGAGAGATTTTATCAAACAGTTAGTGTGCATTAAAATTAGATTGTTCTTTCTGTACAGATTAACCTCAAAATTAACCAAAGATGAAGTAATATATTAAGAACCCACCTTCTCCATGAAATTAATCTACCTAATTAATAATATCCTTTACTCAAGAAATATTAAATTAGATAATAAGAACATATTGATTAAGATATAAAAAGAGAGAGAGAGAGAGAGTTAAGTATTACCGCCAACAGTTGAAGAAAAAAGTAGGAAAGAAGAGAAGTTCACTTCCGCGGCCACACTGTCTATCTCTGCCAACAGTGCGATTTTTATGTTAAAAGGTTTAGGGTACGATTAAGTTAGGGACCTTACAGGGATGAGAGGAGACGTTGAATCAAGTGAAGCTCTTGTAGAACAGTGAATATCTGTCCGACTGTATGTATTCATGAAATCTATAAATTTGGTCCATTTTCTTCTATAGAAGATACCCAAAGATTCACCACGGGTCGACCCGGATCCATTTTTTATCAATGAACTAAAGCCTCTTTTTTATTCACCACAGTTCATTTTGTTATTGACACTTAAGTCTTTGCTTAATTTTAGTCTATTTAATATAAAAATAATTTTTATGGGAGGTATCTTTCCTTTTATTTTTTTTTAATCATTTTCCAACTCATTAACAATTAAAAAAAAATTAAGACTTAAAAAATTTAGTTAAAAAAAAAGTGAGAAAATCGACTCCACCTTCAATGAATTCATTTACTTCATCATCAACGAACTTTTCATTGTTAATTTAGCATCAAACATCCAAGCATTAAATCTTTTATGCAGTAGGTTTATTTCGCATATATTTATGTGGAGAATGATTCTATTTCTAATAAAACTCTATTAATGAGTGAGATTTGTAAAAAAAAAAAAACTCAATTGGTTCCTTAAATTCCGTAAATAAATCTCAATCACATCATTCGAAGGTATTGTCGCAATCCTTTTTATTTTTTATTATTATTTTGTTAAAATAATGAGATCAAAATTTAGGGCTCACGAACAAGACTCGGCCATGTAGGGCAAGTCTTAGTGTCAAGTCTCACCCGTCCGATGCCAAAACTTAAAACTAGGACTCAGATTTGTGTGGGCGAGTCCTAGTGTTGAGTCTCATCCGCCTGAGGTCGAGAATCATTTGGAAGTGGAAAATCTCCAATCAAAAAGTGAGATAAAAATGATAAATTTAAGGATACCCCTGAGTGTAAGTCACAACCTATAAAAAACTTAAGAGTCAATAACAACAATCTTCTTTGAAATACTACAGGAACCCTGGATTTGCACCCCAAATAATACTTTAGATTATAAAATTCGACTTTAGACCGAAGTTAGACCCCGGCCCACACCAATTTTTAAATCTGCAGTATTATTTAGGGTGCAAATCTGGAGTTTCTGTAGCATTACTAACCTTTTAGGCATGGATTAAAAAAAAAGGGAATCCTTAAAGAAGGATTCGGCGGTGCTCCTTAATTCTTCCCTACGGAAAATTTTTTTGCCGCCCCAATATGTTTTTTGGCAACCCCATTTTGTTTGACTTGGTCACATAATTTTAACTGTACAATTACTATGGGCAGCCCCAAAGCGGTCAAACATTATTTATTTATTCTTTCATTAAATTCGACTAGTTTTGGTCGCTTAAGATTTGTATTGAGTAACTTCCCAAAACTGACCGAGCAAGCAAGCTTAATTCGACCAGTTTTGACCTCTTTACAGTTTCGACAAATTTTAATCAAAATCCACGCTTTTAAAAACGACGTCGTGTTACTGAATTAGACACATAAAAACATATTTTCAGTGCTGGTATGAGCCATGGGAAGTCATGCGCATGTACATTGTATGATAAGTTGGAAATTATCTTGTACATCCCACAGACTGATTGAAATAAATAGGCTCAAAATCAGTGAATTTTGAGGTCAGGATAACCAAGATAAATAACTTTCTTGATCAACCAGAAGTTGGCAGAGTCAGGTATGCTTGGGGCAGGAATTGTGAATCTCTTATAGAGGCTGGTTCCCTGCGCCCCCCATTTCCACCTCACTTTCATACACTTCACTAAAATTTTCACAAAAAATGCATATAAAATGATGGGACCCACTATAGTAAATTAATAACTATTGTTATAATATATAATTACTCTTTATATATATATAATGAAAAATGAAATGCAAAAAGTATTGAAAGTATAATAATGGCTATGAGAAAAGCACACTTAAACTTCTTAGACTATTATAAAAAATTAAAAATGAAATCCAATTTTACCAAAAAGCAAATAAAGTTGTATTCATACTTTGATAAGCCACTATAAATAACTTATTATTTTTTTTTATAAAATTAAAGAGATTATTATTTTATCTTAACATTATTTGTATCAAGGTTCTATTGCGTTAACTTTTACAAAACAGTACGATGGAAAAGTAAATTTTAGATCACCCACGTCATTTTCACGTAAAAGTTTTTTGAACAAGAGCGTCAGCATGGTTGAAAACAGCAACGCGAGGTAGCAGGAACGTTACCCCTATAGTAAGATTTGTGTTTACTTAGGTGTTAATAAAAAAAATTTAAAGTGAAATACTATCGTTTTAATGGTACATTATTATTATTATAAAAAATTTCAGCACCCATACACAGCACTTGCAGATAGTACAGTATTTGTTATAGCACGCGTGTCTAAGTGGCTGTTCCACCATGCCATGCATGCCAGTTATAACATACGTGGGTTATAGCACGCGTGTCTAGGTGGCTGTTCCACCATGCCATGCATGCTAGTTATAGCATGCGTGACCTATGCAGGTCCTCTTGATCTCTCAGTCCCTCCCTATATATATGTTAGTTGTACGAAGTTACGAGGTATTATAACAGAGAGTCTTTCAGCTTGTACATTTCATATATGGTTATGAGAAATAAGATGTGGTATGTAGTCATGTAACAGAGAGTTAAGATATAAGAAATATCCTCTATTCTCTTTCTCTAGTATCTGTATCATAACACGTTATCAGCACGACTCTCTACCACTCTCAAGAACGAGACCTCAACATTTTGTGATCAACCCGAAGCTTCTGGGCATCTCACAAAATCATAAAGGTATACTTGTGTTGTCTTATTTCCCATGTCGAATCTAACGAAGCTTGAGTTTGTTGCTTTAGATATCACTGGAAACAACTATCTTTCCTGGGTCCTGGATATGGAACTCCATCTCGCGTCTAAACAACTCGGAGATACTATCCGGGAAGGAAATCGCCGACCACAGAGAGTCGTGCTGTTGCTGCCACTATTTTCATTAGGCACCACATCCATGAGGGACTTTAATCTGAATATTTGACGGTGAAAGATCCGTTAGTCCTCTGGAACTGTTTAAAGGATCAATTTGGCCACTTGTCGATGGTCATACATCCTGGTGCTTTAAATGATTGGAGGAACCTGCGGTTGCAGGACTTCAAGTCAATAACAGAATATAATTCGGCCTTATTCAGAATAACCTCGCAGCTGAGACTGTGTGGTGACACTGTTACTGATGCGCAACTGCTGGAGAAAACTTTCAGCACTTTCCACCCCTCTAATGTGTTGTTACAACAACAATATAGAGAGCGTAGGTTCCAAAAATATTCTGAATTGATCTCCTGCATTCTAGTTGCCGAGAAAAATAATGAATTGTTGTTATTGAACCATGAGGCTCGTCCCACTGGTTCTACGTCTGTACCTGAAGCTTATGCAGTGACTGCTTCAGGACAGGGACGTGGACGACCTGGTTATAAAGGTAGGCGTGGTAGACGCTAGCGACGGAATAATTCTGGGAAGTGGAATAATCCAAATCATGCTACACAGAATCCCCAGAAGAGGGATAACGCTGACCCCCAACAGAGGGATAGAGGCGAAACGAAGCAAGGAAAAGGGAGAGGTTGGAATAAACCCCCTAGAGATGTAACCTGCTATCGTTGTGGCATGAAAGGACACCTGGCGCGTAATTGTTATACGGCCGAGCACCTAGTCGATTTGTATCAGGCATGTAAGAAAGCCAAAACTGGTGCCGAGACAAATTATATTTGTAATGGTGTTCCCACTAATGATACCCACCTGGAGTTGTTCGATATATTTCTCGATCTAGAAGGAGAGGATGTAAGCAAACTAATTGAGGTTGAGCATGTTCACACCAATTAGAGTTTTGTCATACAATTGGGGATTGAGTATGTTCATACCAATTGTATTACTTTTCTTGTATTACTTTCCTTGTACTACTTTTGTTTATATATAATATAAGCGTTTTGTGTATATGCTTATTCTTGCTTTATTTTTAAGGGATATGGACCGAGGCAGAGGCATATCCCGAGATATTGGTCCAATCAGAGACATATCCAAACAAAGCTAATATGGCGAGGATGTTTGTCTAGCAGACAGTGCTACGACCCATACAATCCTCCGTGATAGTAAATTTTTCACGAGCTTGAGTATGTTCAAGGCTTGCGTGACTACTATCACTGGTACGACCAGT
>MVGT01003685.1:220552-237284 GCA_002174775.1 Macleaya cordata
TTCTCGGCAACTAGAAGGCAGGAGATTAATTCAGAATATTTTTGGAACCTACGCTCTCTATATTGCTGTTGTAACAGCACATTAGAGGCGTAGAAAGTGCTGAAAGTTTTCTCCAGTAGCTGCGCATCAGTAACAGTATCACCACACAGTCTCAGCTGCGAGGTTATTCTGAATAAGGCCGAATTATATTCTGTTACTGACTTGAAGTCCTGCAACCGCAGGTTCCTCCAATCATTCAAAGCACCAAGATGTATGACCATCGACAAGGGGCCAAATCGATCCTTTAAACAGTTCCAGAGGACTAACGGATCTTTCACCATCAAATATTCAAATTTAAGTCCCTCATGGATGTGGTGCCTAATGAAAATAGTGGCAGCAGCAGCACGACTCTCTGTGGTCGGCTGATTTCCTTCCTAGATAGTATTTCCGAGTTGTTTAGACGCGAGGTGGAGTTCTATATCCAGGACCCAAGAAAGATAGTTATTTTCAGTGTTATCTAAAGCAACAAACTCAAGCTTCGTTAGATTCGACATGGGAAATAAGACAACACAAGTATACCTTTCTGATTTTGTGAGATGCCCAGAATCTTCGGGTTGATCACAAAATGTCGAGGTCTCGATCTTGAGAGTGGTAGAAAGTCGTGCTGATAACGTATTATGATACAGATACTAGAGAAAGAGAATAGATGATATTTCTTATATCTTAACTCTTTGTTACATGACTACATACCACATCTTATTTCTCATAACCATATATAAAACGTACAAGCTGAAAGACTCTCTGTTATAATATCTCGTAACTTCGTACAACTATTATATATATAGGGAGGGACTGAGAGATCAAGAGGACCTGCATAGGTCACGCATGCTATAACTAGCATGCATGGCATGGTTGAACAGCCACCTAGACACGCGTGTTATAACCCACGCATGCTATAACTAGCATGCATGACATGGTGGAACTGCCACCTAGACACGCGTGCTATAACACTTCTCCTTGGATGTTCACCATTCTAAGATAATTGCCTCGTTAAAAACCTTGCCAAGAAAACCCAGAGGGACAAAACCTGAGTTAAGGAAAAGAGTACAAAGTCCTAGAAGGGTGCTGGACTCGCATAAGCTGACTCATTAAAAACTTTGGTAAGGAAAACCCAGAGGGACAAAACCTTGACAAAGGAAAAAGAGTACACGCGAGTAGGTCCAGTCAGACAAATGCAGGCATAGGAAAACGGTGCATTAATGTACTTGGCCCAATGTACCAGACTAGACATTGCATTTGCAGTAAATCTGTTAGCCAGATTCAGTTCTGCCCCGACAAGAAGACATTGGACAGGTGTCAAGCAGATTCTCCGATCTCTCCGCGGAACGGCAGAAATGGGATTATTCTATCAGAGAATCCCATCCAATGGCTCTCAAATTATGGGATACACTGATGTCGGATATCTCTCTGATCCCCACAAAGCTATCTCCCAATCTGGTTATGTTTTTACAAGTGGTGGTACTGCATTCTCTTGGCGATCCAACAAGCAAAGTCTTTCAGCCACTTCTTCCAATCATTCGGAGATTATTGCATTGCATGAATCCAGTCGGGAATGTGTGTGGCTACGATCACTGATTGGATATATTAGAAGCTCTTGCGCTCTACCTTCTGTCACTGATGTTCCAACAATTATTTTTGAAGACAATGCCGCTTGCATATCACAAGTCAGGGAAGGCTACATCAAAGGTGATAGAACCAAGCATATTTCGCCGAAGTTATTTTATTCTCACCATCTTCAGAAGAACTGTGAGATTGATATTCAGCAGATACAATTTTGTGAGAATTATGTTGATCTCTTCACTAAGTCCCTACCAACGGCTATATTCAGAAAGCTAGTCTATGGTATTGGCATGAGATGGATGTATCATCAAGCAGACTGATTTGAGTGTCTGCTCAATCAGGGGGAGTTTTTCTATGCCTGCATTTGTCTGACTGGACCTTCTCGCGCTGTACTCTTTTTCCTTTGTCAAGGTTTTGTCCCTCTGGGTTTTCCTTGCTAAAGTTTTTAATGAGGAAGCTTATACGAGTCCAGCACCCTTCTAGGACTTTGTACTCTTTTCCTTAGCTCAGGTTTTGTCCCTCTGGGTTTTCCCGGCAAGGTTTTTAACGAGGCAATTATCTTAGAATGGTGAACATCCACGGGGGAGTGTTATAGCACGCGTGTCTAGGTGGCTGTTCCACAATGTCATGCATGCTAGTTATAGCATGCGTGGGTTATAGCACGCGTGTCTAGGTGGCTGTTCCACCATGCCATGCATGCTAGTTATAGCATGCGTGACCTATGCTAGTTGTACGAAGTTACGAGGTATTATAACAGAGAGTCTTTCAGCTTGTACATTTCATATATGGTTATGAGAAATAAGATGTGGTATGTAGTAATGTAACAGAGAGTTAAGATATAAGAAATATCCTCTATTCTCTTTCTCTAGTATCTGTATCATAACAATATTATTATTATTATTAATTTTTTTTTTTTTGATAATGTTAACCATTACATGAGAAGAGCCCAAGGTACTCGAACTCAAGATCAAGACCTCCCCATCAGACTACATAATAAAAATCATTCATCCACAATATTATACAACAAAGTAATTGGATTTTAATGAGGAATTCAATAGTCCATATTACTCTCTCTCTCTCTCTCTCTCTCTCTCTCTCTCCTTTCTCTCTCTGGCATAGTATCCAATATGGAAGCTTAATAAGCTAGGGATGCTTAATGAGCTTCAAGCGCCACTCCATGTTTCTTCTGATCATCAAAATTACTAGATGAGAAATTCTTGATGTACTCCATCCTTGCTGGATGATCCTCCTGTGGACGGTTATAAGCTGTCCAAACTGGTTCTCCAACGAACAACCGCATCAACTGCATACCCAATTCACATCACACCACACCACATCAATCCATTTCTTTATTAATCCCATCAATTAATCCAACGGTTGAAAATTAATCACTAGAACAATTTTTTGGTGTTTTTACTAATTCCGCTCATCATATGTCGATTCTATACAGCCAAAAAATTTAGAGGTCAAAACACGACCCAACCCGACCCTCCAACCCTACCTACCTCACCCGTTAATATTTCAACCTATTAAGGTCAGGGTCGACGAAAATAATCCGCCCAGGTAAAAAAGTAGTACTGTTTGGACCGACTAAGTTACAAAAGCTGCCCGATTTTTTTGTGGCATAGCCGATCCCATTGTCATGTAAGTTAGAAACTAGAAATGATTTTTGGAACCATAGTTTTACAAAACTAGTGCCAGACACTTGTGTGACATGGTGAAACCCACCACCTTTCCCCTCCCAAGAGTGTTTTGAAAAAAAAATGCTAATCTTACTGCATTGCCCACTGCAAACCTTACTGCAAAAGTCATCCCACCGTTCTCAAATAATCTCACCCCCTCGTGATTTGTGTCATTTTCCAATTGACGCAAATACCCTCCTAAATAGCCTTTACAGTATAACTTGCAGTACACTTTGCAGTAAGTATAGCATCACCGGTTTTGAAAAGGCTTCCAAAGCAGTGGGACCCACTAGGCCACATAAGCATCGGGCACAATTTCTGTAAGTTGGTGGGTCCAAAAAGCACCACTAATTGGAAACTCATTCAAAACACTTTTGGTAAGGAAAAAAGCAATGGGTCCCACCCTGCCGCATAAGGGCATTTCTAGTGAGAGCATGAAAACTGCTCGTTCATCCCATTAGCGGCACGCTCATCCCATTAACTCCACGTTAAATATTTAATTCATAAATATTAAGAAAGCTATTTCTCTCTCTCACTTTTTCTATTTTTTCTCCTTAAATAAAGGAACACAACATATCTCAATTAGTTTTTTTCTCTATTTCGTCACCCATTTTTAGGGATTCCCTACTAGAGCAAAACACCTTTTCATCATGGATTTTCCATTTTTAGGGATCTATTTTTAGATTTCCCCTCGAAATGCCCTAAAAGCATCTCCAATGTTAATGTGAATGTGGTAAAACAAGATTGCCACGTAGGAAAAATAAACATTCTCTTTAAAAAACCTTCTCCAATGCTAATGTGAAGAAAGGATGTGATGATGATGTGGCGGTAGTTATTGTAGACTTGTGAAGTATAATGTCTATTTCTAAACATTCATCTTCACAATGTCTTATGGTCCACATCAACAATTTTTTTTCCCTCCAAAACTTTTAGTTACTTTTTAAACAAAATAAGTTTGATCTATTCAAAAATTAATTAAGTGTCACATAAGTTAAAAAGTCATTCCAAGACATTTGGATTGGAGATGCATTTTTTTCAACAATGTCTATTGTGAAGATTTTGTTGCCACGTAGATTAGACATTGTCTTATAAGACATGCCACGTAGTGAAGACATTGTCTTATAAGACTTTTGCATTAGAGATGCTCTCTGGTGGGGGCACAGCCGTAGGTAAAACGATAAACCTATTTTACCTTAACGTAGTTGCCGGTGTCTAGAGTAAAACGATGGTAAATCCCAGCAGGCAAAACGATCATGTCGCCTTCCTTGATCCAGATTCTAATCCAACGGTCATCCTTGTCTCGAACATCAAAATACCCACTCCCTTCCAAACAGTAACGAATCTCTTCGTCAGCGTGAATATGCTCTCTGAAGAAATTCTTCAGCTTCTCCTCGTAATTTTCAACTCTTTCTGGACATAAATCCAATAAATCCTGTCAATACCAATAACCCCCCTTTATCAATATTAATTTCAAAAAACAACAAAAATAATTTATTTTTATTTTTTTTTTGAAAAAAAGGCAAGAAGAAAAATATAAATTAACCATGTAATTATATCCTCTGGTTTCTCTTATCTTCTGCAATTCTTTATCGTTCTCGTAATCTTTTGGGTTCAAGTGCCAGTAAATGACCCCAAGATCTGCAAAATTCCAATTTCAACCCCAAACAAATAAAAATTATATCAGATTTCAAACAAAAATAGAAATTAAAATTAAAAAAGGTAAAATAAATCATCTGTAAATAAACCCTAGGTAAGGTAATTAAGTACCTGCTAATTTGTTCAAAGAAACAAACTCTTTAGGGTTTCGATGGTGAGGGAGTCTTTGATCCTCACTGCTTTCTTCCATGTACCATGCCTACAAAAAAAAAAAAAAAAAAAAAGGTAAAATTATTTCAATCCAATATTAAAATTTAGAAGAAAATGGAAAAAATTAAAAAAGAAATTAATAACATGCGCCGTGCGCCAGGCGTAGGTTAGAAGAAACAGCGCTCAACTCACCTCCAGAGCCATACTCTGTATGTACTGCAATTGTCTCTCTGTTCTCGACTCTCGATTCGTTTCTACTTATTTTGCAACCATGTCTGTCTTTAACTGAAATAAAAAGAATCTGGGAAACGGGAATTCTTGATCTAGAACGTTCTTTGAAGAATACGGATAATATTTATTTGTACGCCACGTGTTTGGTGAGATTCGTTGTAAAAATATGTGGTGCGTTTAGCTGGTGCAGTCTTAAATATCATGCAAGACTAAATACATGAAAAAATCAATATTTTTTTAGAGTCTTTTACTTTATGGACCTCAAAGTTGTCAATTAATTATATTTACTGCCTTGAACTTGCAATTACTCTATAGAAACCTCATTTCTCTAACTCGGTTACAAAAACTCCCTCAGTTTTTTTTTAATTCCTCAATTGCCCTTTATGTGCAATCCAACCCTTACATTTGCCCTACATGTGCAGCCGGTAACCTTTTTTTTTTTCTTTTGTTTCCCGTGATCTTCTTCCTTGTTATTCTTCTTCACTTCCACCATTCTTCTCTCTCCTTCCATAGGAATGAAATTTTGATATTGGAGGGACCTATGCATATTAAGAAGAACAGAGAAACGAAGGTTATTGCTGATTTACCCAATTATTAGTTATATATGCCATTTACTCTTTAGCCATTAAAGAGATTCTTGTGTCCATGGAGAACCTGAATCAATCGGTTAGATTGTGCATCTATATATCTTGCAGAGATGGCATCTTATTCACCAAATTCTCTTGACCAGATCCTCTGTACAAAATAAAGGACTTCCAAGTTTTCAAAGAATTTGTTTGGATTCGTTATGCCATTGACGAAACAACGTATAGATGAACTTGGTTTACTTGATTTTGCAGATCAGAATGGGTCCACCTTGATCTTGCAAATAAGAAAGAGTCCATAGGACCAACGCCAAATTTTCGCACACCCATAGAAAATACCCGTTTTGGCCACACCTCGATTTATGTGCACAATTTAATAAAAATTAGTTTGATGTGACTAAGCAGGCTTCACTCCACTCGTCCAGAATTCGGCCCACGGCCGAAATAAGAAGAGAACCAAATCTCGAGGAACTCCAAACTGGTTCAGTCAAAAAAATATGGGATTTTCTTTTTTCACCCCGGGGCGTCGCCACGTGTCGCGACGAGATTGGCCCACCCCAAATTTTCCCAAATCAACTATTTTCTCAAAAAATCTATTTTTAAAAGAATTTTGTGGGACCCACTCTCATTTTTAATCACATAAAATAACCATTTTTTAAAAAATAAAATAAAGTAACACAATACCCAAAAAAAAAAAGAATATTTTATGGTTGGGAGGTGCGTGCCATGCACCCCCCAATCCTCCATGTTTTCCTCCCCAAAATAGGGAGTGAAACATGGAGAGGGAATTCGGTTGTCGGGGGGCTTGTCGGTTGAGAGAAAAAAATAAGAGAGAGAGAATCTGAGATTGAGAAAAGGGGATCGGCTGGAGAGAGAGAGAAAACAGAGACTGATAGAGGTGGAGAGGGTGATCGAGTGAGAGAAAAATAGGGAGAGCAAGAGAGAGAGGTCGAGAGATCGGGGGTTCGATTGGAGAAAAAAAAACGCAAGGAGGAGTGATCGGTAGAGAGAGCATAGAGAGATAGTCTAGGGAGAATAGAGAGGAGAGATTGAAAAAAAAAGAGTTCGAGAGAAAACAGAGAGAAAGTTTGAGGGAGAGAGAGAGCTGGAGGGAGAAAAGATGAGCTGAGAGAGAGAAGAGAACGAGACAGAGAGAGAGTTCGTGAGAAACAAAGAGAAAAAAAAAAGAAAAGGAGAAGAAAAGAAAAGAAGAAGAGAGGAGAAGAAGGGAAGAAGAGTGAAGAAGAAAGAAGGAGAAGAAAAAGAAGAGGAGAGAAAAAGAAGAGGAGAAGAAGAAAAAGAGAAGAGGAAGGAGAAGAAGAAAAAAAAAACATTTTTTTTAACGTCTGTTACAGACGTTGAGAGGAAAAGAAGAAGGAGAAGAAAAAGAAGAGGAGAGGAAGAAAGGAAGAAAAAAAAAATTCGTTTGTTACAGACGTTGAAGTGGAGAAGAAGAAGGGAGGAGGAGAGAGAAAAAAGAGATTGTTTTTTTAAAAAAAAAACAGTTAAAAAAAAGATTTAAAAAAAAACAGTAAAAACAGTAGAAAACACTTTTTGTTTAAAACGAAAAAACAGCAAAAACAAAAAGAAAAAAAAAAAGGATTTCAATTTTTTTTTAATTTTTCGTTATTTGCACTCTTCCATTTTCTTTTATTGTTTTTTATTTTTTTTCTTTCCTCCCTTTCAAAAACAATTTTGTAACATCCCTACAATTTTGGTTCTTTCCATTTGGTAACGGGGTGGACCCGCTTGTCACCTCCACCACACATCGACGCGTTTGGGGGGGGAGATTTCTCACGATTGAGCCACGGGCTTGTGCCGACTAGGTGATAACCCCTATCTTGTCTTTTATTTTCTCCGTTATTGAACCCATATCCCATTTGATGAAGTGATGATATAACCATGTTTTGATAATTCAATGTAATCTTGCATGCAATTTTAACAGTAAAAATGTCGTAAATGTAACTTGCATTTCATATGATTTTTAGCATGTATTACGTGATATATGTTAGTTTTGCATGAAATAATTAATGACACACATGCATGCCACATGATGTTTACGTGAAACATGGATTAAAATCTTTGCATTAAATATTTTACATGATGTATGCATGAAATGATCAAGTATATGACAATGAGTCATTTTTCACACGGAGCATAGTATATCTTTTTCGACATGAGTTAGTATCACTATTTTGCCATGTTTAACATGATTGACATCGTGCATGTGACTTCGTCATTTTTGCAAAAACATTTTTGCACTCCCGTCTTTGTGCTTAAAATTTTGATATCATAAGTTGCGTTAATTTACTTGTCTGCTGATTTCAAATAATTCGTGACTTATATCGGTGTTTTAATTATTTTGCTAGTTTTAGATTGAAACATTCAATAAACCTATGAATAAGCTATTCTGGGCCTGCGGGCCCATCCCTTCGTGGTAGGCCTGCGGGCCCATTCCTTCGTGGTGGGCCCACGAGCCCTTATTCGTTTCCCCCAATTTTCAGCCTTCGGACTCTCTATCGGTTGCTATGAGCTTAACGACTCATTTCTCGGGCTTGGGCCTAAGGGCCCGCCTCCATGACAGGCCCACGGGTCTAGATCCATTTTGCAGGGCCCAAAGCCCATCATCACCATCACTCGGGCCATTAGAGCCTATCCTCTTCCTTGTAGGTCCAAGAACCCACATCCTCTCATATTGGGCCCGAGGGCCCGATAACTTGTCAAACCCTAAAAACAAACAATAATAGAGATTAAGGTCTCTAGCTTAGTTCATCCTAAGGTTAGGCTCTGCGTGCTTGTAGATTTAGGTTGCATTAGCCTAGGATTGTGTGTTGTTTTCGAGGCTGTGTAGGGTTCCACTCGATATAGAATTCCCATTCTACCCTCACCTTTGTTTCGCATGTCATTTTCCAGATGCATCACATTTAGCTTAGAGATCTTCATACATATAGAGTTAGGGTCATCCTAAACCAGATTAGGAATCTTTAGATACCTTCGTGCGGTACTAGAGCATAGGACATGCATCATTCGCGTCTCATCGACGCTCGCATTTCTTGGGCACACATGCAATGTGTGAACCCATCTCGTCCCCGGGTACGTCCTATATTGGACGTGACCCATCTTTCAGATTCACGCCTAAGGGCTGAATCTGCTCGTCGTCGTCTTTGAGATTCATGCCTACGGGCTGAATCTACTTATCATCGTCTTCGGGATACTCTGTTTTCGTCGTCTTTGAGAGTCCCAACACTCGTCGTCTTTCAGATCCACACCTAAGAGCGTTCATGGATCTGTCTTTGAGATTCTCCGCTTTCGTCATCTTTGAGATTCTCTATTATCGTCATCTTTCAGATCCACGCCCAAGAGCGTCCATAGATTTGTCTTTGAGATTCTCCGCTTTCATCGTCTCGAAGTTTCTCTACTATCGTCGTCTTCGAGGTTCACGCCTAAGGGCTGAACCTGCTTATCGTCATCCTCCAGATTCACGCCCCGTAGCATCAATGAATCTGCTTTCGTCGTCTTTCAGATTCACGCCCCGTAGCGTCAATGAATCTGCTCATCGTCTCCTTTCAGATCCACGCCCAAGAGCGTCCATGGATCTGTCTTTGAGATTCTCCGCTTTCGTCGTCTTGGATATTCTCTACTATTGTCATCTTTGAGGTTCACTCCTAAGGGCTGAACCTGCCTATCGTCATCTTTGGGACACTCAGCTTTCGTCGTCTTTGAGAGTCCCAACATTCTTCTTCTTTCAGATCCACGCCTAAGAGCGTCCATGGATCTGTCTTTGAGATTTTTCGCTTTCGTCTTCTTAGAGATTCTCTACTATCGTTGTCTTTGAGGTTCACACCTAAGGGCTGAACCTGCCTATCGTCATCTTCGGGACACTCAGCTTTCGTCGTCTTTGAGAGTCCCAACATTCGTCGTCTTTCAGATCCACGCCCAAGAGCTTCCATGGATCTGTCTTTGAGATTCTCCGCTTTCGTCACCTTGGAGATTCTCCACTATCGTCGTCTTTGAGGTTCACGCCTAAGGGCTGAACCTGCCTACCGTCGTCTTCGGGACACTCTGCTTTCGTCGTTGAGTGTCGCAATACTCTTCGTCTTTCAGATTCACGCCCCGTAGCGTCAATGAATCTGCTTATCGTCCTCTTACAGATTCACGCCCAAGAGCGTCCATGAATCTGTTTTCGTCATCGTTGTTGGTGCGTGGATACAAAGTACGTCTACATCACTGGCTTTTCGTCGTCCTTGTTTGTGCGTGGATACAAAGTATGTCCACGTCACTTACTTCTCGTCGTTTTTGGGCACATCCTATGTTGGTTGTGATCCCTCAGTGTATGGTGCATACAACACCATATCACATGTTTGAGTATATGTGTACACATTGCACGTGTCACACCCTTTGTTTGTGCGTGGATGCCAAGTACGTCCACGTCACTGTGCTCTTAGCACGTAGGCCTACCGATGGCACGCGTCGCTTCCTTTGCTGCATTCAGACAGATGGATGTATGCATCTTTTGCCCCAGAACTATTTGATCATGACACGTAGATTTAGGAGGCTTATTTACTGTAGTGCAATTGATTTTGTGTATGTAGCATAACTTAGCATCGATCATATATTTCCCAAAAAGTCTTTAATCACGAAGTAGAGGCCGTCCTCACGGACTGGCGGTTGTTGGGTGCCTAACACCTTCCCAACCCGTACCTAGATCCCCTTATCCATTATCTCTGTACCGCAGACCATCTACTTTGGATTATCGCCATGGTTTTTTTCTTGGAAAACTAGATTTAGGTCGATTTTCCAAAATATCGGGTCCTGATTCCCATAAATCAGGTGGCGACTCCTTACATATCACATTCATACCCCTTCTGAGGTGGGCGAATCCAACTTATGTGTCTCCCACGCGCGAGTTTCCCTCGAGCGTGGTGCGCGCCGGATTCTGGCTCCACAGATTGAATTGAACTGACTCTCCGCTCCAGTATTTTTCCCTAAAAAAGAAAATCCTAAATGATTTGATTCTTTTATCTGATTGATAAACAATTAACTAAACGATATTGGTTCTGTTATAATAGAGAAAGCGCGGGTTTTGTCATTAGTTGAAGGAAAATCAGAAAAAAAGAAGAAGAAAGAAAAAGAAAAAAAAGGGTTACTAGTTGCACATGAAGGGCAAATTAGAGATTTTAAAAAATTGAGAAAGTATCAGTAAGGAAGTTGGAAAATTAAGGTTTTTGGAGAGTAATTGCAAGTTCGGGGTAGTAAATGTAATTGAATAGCAACATTGGGGTCCATAGAGTAAAAGACTCTTTTTTTTACTCGTGATTTCCTTGCAACGGTCCAAATTAACCTCCAATTCCACCCTAATTTTATTTTTATTTTTATTTTTGGTAGGACGAGACTAATGCTCAAGTTTTAGCAAGGCGTAAATATATTGTAATCATGATTCGTCAACTCGGATTCGGTGGGCGACTCGGTGGTAACTGAGTCCGAGTCACCACCGAGTCAGCCTGAATCACTAACGAGCTAAAAAATATACAAAAAGCTAAGAAAAATGAAAGAGACTCAAATCGACCGAGTTAAACTGGGTGAGTCAACCGAGTCAAGACCGAGTCATACGAGTCAATCCCGAGTCAAAGACGATCCAAAAATATGAAAAAAAGAAAAAATAGTAGATTCGAGTCTACCGAGTCGAACCAGCTGAGTCATGCGAGTCAAGGCCGAGTCACACCGAGTCCATAACGTGCCGAACTTAGTAGTGGATAGTTAGCTAGGTGGTGACCGAGTCCGATCCGAGTCGGCCGGGTCAGAAAACCATGATTGTAATCGATTGAGGTTGCCACTAATGAGCAGAGAAAAAGCTACCACTGAAGGGAACAAAGAATGCTACCACCAACGGGCTCAGATCTTTATTTAGTAACTACGTGCATATATATCAAAGTGCCCCAAAAACTTGACCCTTTAATTAATATTTTACTTATTTCTTATTACGACTATATCCATCCATGCACGTGAATGCATGGCACATTTCACTACTCAACGTTAACAGGTCATGCTACAACAACATTGATGATCCCACATACAACGACTAAGTCTATATCTTGGATACCAAGCATCGACCAAAGAAGAATACCGTTCCAGAAGATTTCATTTACTTGTAAAGATTTTATCACGTGTAACTTTATCTGTTATCACCTGTAACTTAGCCTAGGACTCTTTTTTCATTGGTTGTTTAGTTTTAGTAAATATTTTGTAACCTCAATATATACTTTCAATACATTTTCATCGTCCCACAAGTTGTGAGACACAAAAACCTTACTTTATTCTCTAAAGTTTAATATGGTATCAGACGACCCATCCAGCACCTCTTCTCCTACTGATGGCTCTGGTTCTGGAGATTCAATCGCTCCTCCAGCCTCACGTGCTTCTACTGATCCCTATTTGATCCATCCTTCTGACAGTCCAACCACTGTTTTCTTCTCCCCTCTTCTTCAGGGTGACAATTATGCCACCTGGGTGCGAGGTATTTCAAAGGCATTAAATGCTAAAGGCAAGTTGGGTTTTGTTGACGACTCCATCCCTCCACCAACTGATGACCCGCTTCTCTTAAGTTGTTGGAAATGTTGTGATGACCTCGTTGGCAGTTGGATTCTCAACTCCGTTCATCCCGACCTTCAATTTAGTTGTATATATGCTGATTCGGCCCTTGCCATATGGAAGGATCTCAAGGTTTGTTTTTCTCACTCCAATGCCCCAAAACTCATTCATCTCAAAACCGCTATCACGGCTCTCAAGCAGGATGACTTATCAGTAATGACTTATTATACTTGACTCAAAACTCTTTGGGATGAACTTGACTCCCTTACTCCAGCTGAACCCTGCATCTGCTGGAGTTTTTGATCGTGCTGGTAAGTCCCTTCTTGAGTGCCATGAGAGAGATCGTGCCATGGAGTTTTTGCACGGTCTCTAAGATCGCTTTTCAAGTCTCCGAAGCCAGATCTTGCTTATTAAACCCCTCCCTTCGGCTCAAAAGATCTTCAATCTTGTCAAACAAGAGGAAGAACAACAATCAATCAATGTAACTTCTCTTCCACAAGTTGGCTCTGCCGCTTTAGCCTTCACAAAGCCTGACTCACGTACTGCTCGCTTTGCTGGAAATAAGCGTCCACGCCCATTTTGTGACCATTGTAATCAACATGGTTACACATGTCAGACGTGCTACCACTTACACGGCTATCCGGTTAAGCCCAAATAATCCTTTACTCCTTCCACCGTTGCTGCTGCTGCTACCTCCACTGCTGATCCACCGCCAAACTATCCAGAACCCACACTCTCTGCTGAGCAGTATTCTCGCCTACTCGCTCTCCTCACTCCAGCAACTGAGGATTCTAAAATGATTCCACATGTGAACCTTGCTGGTAAGCTCCTTTCTTCTTTTTCTAATACTTCTAATTGGATCATTAATAGTGGGGCCACCCACCATGTTTGTTCCTCACTTTTTGAATTCTCCTCATATCACTCGGTTTCTAAACCATTATCTGCTCAGCTGCCTGATGGATCTTTTTGTTAAACATATTGGTGAAATTATTTTTTCTCCACATCTTACAATCTCTAATGTTTATCATATTCCAAGTTTTCATTTTAACTTGCTATCTATAAGTCAATTAACTCGTTCACAAAATTGTTCCGTGAGTTTCTCATGTGATTCGTGTTATTTTTAGGACCTACTCACGAAGAGGGTGATTGGTAGGGGCGATCTCGTTGCTAGCCTCTATCAACTTCATTTTCCTGCAATTTCTTTATTGAATAAGACGCCATTTGATCTCTGGCACTGGCGATTAGGTCACCCTAGCTTAGAAAGATTTCGTTTTTTATGTCGTTCTTTTGACTATACTCATTCTAGTTTCTCTTACGATTGTGATGTATGCCCCAGGGCAAAGCAAACACGATTGCCATTTAATAAAAGTAGCATTTCTTCTACTCGTCCTTTCCAGCTTATACACTGTGATATATGGGGTCCGTTTTGCAAACCATCTCTTAGTGGTTCTATCTATTTTCTAACGATTGTGGATGACTTCTCACGCTGCACATAGCTCTACTTGATGCATGCTAAATCAGAAACGATCAAATTTCTCAAATATTTTTTTAATTTTGTTATGACACAATATAACCACAAGATTCAAACCATCTCCACTGGCCATCGGGATACATATCTCCCAACGTTGCAAACGCTTCGCTCTGACAATGGCAAAGAATTTCTCTCCAATGAATTACAAAAGTGGTTTCATGATCATGGCGTTATACATCAAAGAAATTGTGTGTCCACCCCACAACAAAATGGTGTGGTGGAACGCAAACATCGCCATCTTGGTTTCATGATCATGGCGTTATACATCAAAGAAATTGTGTGTCCACCCCACAACAAAATGGTGTGGTGGAACGCAAACATCGCCATCTACTTAATGTCGCCCGCTCTCTACGTTTTCAAGCTAACTTACCCCTATAATATTGGGGAGAATGCTTCATTGCCGCTGTGTATCTTATCAATAAGATCCCTACTCCACTTCTATCAAACAAATCCCCACATGAGGTTCTTATTGGATCACCTCCTGACTACCGTCAACTAAAGGTCTTTGGGTGCTTATGCTTTGCTAAAAATAACAAAATTAAAACTAAGTTTGACACTCGTGCAAAACCTGGTATCTTTCTAGGATATCCTTTTGGTCAAAAAGGATATACAATTCTTGACATTAAGACTAAACAGACTTTTGTCTCTCGCAACGTCACCTTTCATGAACATAACTTTCCATTTAATGACGCCATCCCTTCTTCATCCACTGTCGACCCATTTTCTGTTGAACAACCTCCACCCTTTGTTCCCCCTTCAACATAGGATGATCCTTTGCCTGATGATGACTTGAACCCATCACCGCTCATCTCTAAGCCGGCTATTGTGTATGATCAATCACCATCGCCGACACCTCCAAGGCACAGTCCCACTACGTCCACTACACCCACTCTGTCACCGGAATCCTCATCTTTATCCAGTTCTTCCTCATCTTCTCACGGATCAATTGCTCCTGATACTCCCTCACCTCCTTCCTCACGTCCAGTTCGTGATCGTCACCCTCCTTCATACTTGAAGGATTATATAGGCTTTGTGCGAGATTGCACGTCCACTTCTCCTTACCCTCTCACTAACTATCTCTCCCTTCGTAATTTCGCACCATCTCATCAAGTTTTTCTTGCCAATATTTTGACTGCCACAGAACCTCAAACGTTTACTGAGGCAATGAAATCCGAACACTGGCGTGCGGCTATGTCAAACGAAATACAAGCATTAGAGTCAAACAAAACGTGGGATCTTGTTTCCTTACCGCCAGGAAAGTCACCAGTTGGCTGCAAATGGATTTACAAAATTAAATTTCGCGTTGATGGTTCCATCGAGCGCTATAAAGCTCGCCTTGTTGCCAAGGGTTATACTCAGCAAGAAGGAATTGATTAACATGATACCTTTGCCCCAGTGGCCAAGCTCGTTACCGTCCATGTCCTTCTTTCCATTGCTGCCGTTCGAGGCTGGTCCATTCACTAACTCGACGTCAACAATGCTTTCTTACAGGGTGATCTCCACGAAGAAGTCTACATGCGCATTCTACCTAGATTTAATAAAACAGGCGACTCACGTGTCTGTCGATTAAATAAATCATTATATGGTCTCAAGCAAGCCTCCTGACAATAGTTTGCTAAAATCTCCACCGCCCTTATTGATGAAGGCTTTACTCAATTCAGGGCTGATTATTCTCTATTCACTTACAGAACAACCTCAGTTATACTATTTGTTCAGGTTTATGTCGATGACATCATCATTACTGGAAACGATATTGACTCTATATCTACTCTAAAATCGCACCTTAAGGAAAGATTCTCCATCAAAAACCTTGGGCGCCTACAATACTTTCTTGGTATTGAGGTTTCTCGATCTACCAAAGGTATTTTCCTTTGTCAAAGAAAATATATTTTGGATATACCAAAGGATTCGGGTCTCAAAGGTGCAAAGACATCATCATTTCTAATGGAACAACATCTTAAACTCCCAACATCTGATGGTGATCTCTTCCTGATCCGAGTTAATATCGTCGCCTCATCGGCCGCCTTCTGTATCTGACTGTCACGTGCCCCGATATAGCTTATGCAGTGAATTATCTAAGTCAATGCATGCAACAGCCTCGTAGTGCTCATCTTGATGCTGCTACATGCATTCTACGATACTTAAAGGGTACAATCAACCATGGCCTATTTTTATCTTCTTCAAGTACCTTTCAACTGCAAGATTACACCGACTCTGAGTGGGCTGGCTGCCCCACTACTCGGCGTTCTACGACCGGCTACTTTACTATGCTTGAAGCGAGTCCAATTTCTTAGAAATCCAAGAAGTAACCAACAGTTTCACGATCCTCGGTCGAGGCTGAATATCGTTGCACTTTTGGTCGAACCACGCTTATGAGGTGCAAACTCTCTTGTGCTTTTTGACTGAGGGAGATACATTTTATATCTCTCTCTGAGAGTATTGATTTTGATTGATTTGGAGTCGCCACCTGATTTTTAGGGAATCAGGACCGTATAGTTGGAAAACTACACCTAGATTTTTCTTTGAGAAATACTAATGGCGGTCTTCCTCAGTTTGGTATGCGATTGAGATTCCGGGTAAGAGAATTCTATTATGGGTCTGGAATGTGTGAGGCACCTGACAACCGCCCGATCAAAGATCGGTCTTTACTTCATAATTAGGGGGTGATTTTGAAGATATTTGTTTTAAGAACTGATTAAGAAATTTTGCAC
>MVGT01003685.1:243510-289807 GCA_002174775.1 Macleaya cordata
TGGACCATTGGTGGTACTTTTGATGAGGTGGGTTGTTTTAAAAATAAAAAAATTTATTTTATTAAATTAGAATGGCTCATAGTGTAAATTTTTTTTTTGTTAGGATGTTTAATATCATCAATCTTAATTTTTGTTTTTGTAAGGTTTACGCAGCCCCATGATGCAAATAAAGATCGAAGATTTAATCACTACTTCAAAATATATATATATATATAATATTAAATTTTTTACAAATTTTAAGCCAAGTAATTTTTCATTAAAATGTTTTTTTTTTTATGAGGGAGTGATGCCCAAGTTACAACAAGGTTTAGATACACAACGAGAAGCATGTGAGAAGCACATAAACTGCCATTAAACATCATCTTTAACAGAGGTCTCCATCAACGAACAGACACATGTGGCATATAAACTACCTTTAAACATGAATTTTTAATTAATTTTCGATTAACATTTGATGGGGTTAAAAATTTTAGAATAGACTAATTTTTTGTAAGGATTATGTACATGGTGAGTAAATCAACCTCACGAAAAATCAACTCTTAAATAATATACAATTTGGTCCCATAAGCTAGTTTTACTATTTGAACACCAAGCTTTGCCGTTCAAATAGCATGATCCCACCCTAACATCCAGGCAGGCCCTAATCTGAGATTTTGGGGACTCATGTGGTTGTTTATGAAGCATACCTTCAAATCAGGCACTGATTAAAAAATACAGATAAAATGGAAAAAGAGATAGACAAGGAGGTTACTAACCTGTATACGAAAGGGAGACCAGATATGAAGGTCCTCTTCAGGCATATCATCCCAGACCGTCAGATCTCTTTCATCAGACCCATCAGCAGATCTCAACCACTCATCAAGTGTTGTATTCACCTTAGCTTTCAAAACCCTAACCCCAGCATCATTACACTTCACAACCCAATTCCCATCATCATCTCCTTTCATTAACCGACCGGTGACCGGTGGGTAATACGAAAGAACATCTGCTAAGGACTCTCTAAGACGACCTAGGTCTGACGCCGACCCTGCTCTGTTGTGGTCATGATCCCGTTGGTAACGATAGTAGAAAACAATATGGAGAGTGTGTAGGCCCATGGCATGGTCCAAAACGGACAGTGGGTAAGTCTTCCCTGGTTGTACCGGCGTATCTGATACGACCGTTAGTTTTGAGTGTACGTTCACTAGGGTACGTTTAATTTCTGACATTCTCACCGGATAAAATTACTACCTCGCCGGAGATATGACACACAACTTAGCACCTAGGATAGTTAAAGAGAGAACTAAAGAGAGAGATAACATGATGTAGTAGGGAGGAATTTGGACAGTTGGGAGTTGGTTGGATGGCCATTAAAGCGGGAAACGAGGGTTTGTTGAGAATTAATGTCATTTGGCAGGTGTACTGGGGTCAGAGTCCCATAAAACATATGGGTAGAATCTACGGGCCCACACACTAGAGTGAAGTAAGCCCAACCCTAGAATACCCTTAAAGGGGACTGCTCTAGGGTAACAACTATTGTTCTATGCACAAATCTTTAATGGAGGGTGCACTTTAATTTTTTCTTTTTTTTTCTTTTTTTTTAAAATTTTTTGAAGCAGACAAGAAATAAATTTTAATAAAAAATAAATTAAATATTAAAATAATGTATAGTTTTGCTATTTTTTTAATATACAAAGAAGAATTTATTTGAAAATGAAACACACAAGGCAAACAGAACCAACAAAATACCACACACAAAAAAAGCCACCAAGACTAGCCCCCCAAGGAACACACCAACACAACACAAAGAAAAACAAGCACCATCATTTCATATATTGGATATTGGATCATCAAACACTTGATTCAAATCTTACAGAAATTGGTTTGTCAATTTAACACCACAAAAACAATTAATTTAAGACTTTAAAAATGCTAATGGATGGTTTCTGTCTCCATTGTTTGAGATCAAATCGATACCCTTTTTTGTCTGTCTTTTTTTTTTTTAACATTCTTTACTCTTTGTATTTGGTAAATTAAACAACAACATTAGCAAATAATCCTGCATGGGCAATTTCATTTTAATAAATGTTGTATGTATAATTATAAACCTAGTGACGACATCATATGATTGTTATCATACAGCTCAGTGTTCCTGCTTGATTTTATTACATTCAGGGCTGAAGAACTGAAGTTGGATCCATACCCATTTCTGCCTATCTTCCTATTTGAATTAGCTATTTTTTATCTCAAATCTCTCTCTCTCTCTCTCAATCCCTCCATCTTTCGAGGGACGTAACTAGGTATGGGCTAGGGTGGGCTGAAGCACGGTGTAGATTTTTAGATAATTTTTTTTACATAGGGATTATGCATTGGGTGGACTAATTTTGGAGCTATAGCCCATGGTATTTTGAAAGCAAAAATTACCTATCTCTATACTATATTAATGTCTGCTTACAATATTAATTAATTTAATTGTACCCTTAATTGTATTTTTTTCCTTTCCTAAATACTCCATCACCTATTAGGATTTTGTTATTTGAACACTAAGAATAGCGTTAATTCTACACACAAAGCCCTTAGAACTTACTCTAAGGGATGATTTCGGTGAGGATGTTCACCTCACTATGTAGATTATCCTCACAAAAAATTAGCCCATTTAAAAATTTCTAACTCCATCAAAAATTGACTCATCACCATTTATATCTTCAATCAACTTTTGATGGGGTTAGAAGTTTTAGAATGGACTAATTTTTTGTGAGGATGATCTACATGGTGAGATGAACATCCTCAAAAAAAAATCAGCCTTTGGAGTGGGCCCTAAGGGCTTGGTGTCTGAAACTCAACACCGATTTTGGTGTTCAAATAGCAAAGATCCACCCATTGTATCTCTATTTCAAATAAATTAAGAGTTCTTTAAAAAAAATTAAAAGTATGATTCCAACGTATTTTCCCTCAAGATGGTACCTAATTATACTTCGGAAGCATTGCAAAATGTGTACTTACTCTAGTTATTCATTTCACTTAAATTTATGCAAATTTTTTTGTAGATGATTTTCAACCACTTCTTGATGATCTAAGTGAGGGATCTTAGAATGAGCTAAGTTTTGGTGAAAACAATGTCCATGAAATTTTTTTTGTAGATGATTTTCCACTTCTAATCCCGTCAATAGTTAGCCTGAAATAAATCGTGAAAATGTTGTCCCTTTCATCGTTAATTTTTAACAAATTCTTGATTAGATTAAAGATTTTAAAATGTACTTAATGTGATGTACTCATTTAATCTAATGTTTGAAAAAATATGAGAGTTGATATGGTTGTTTAAAAAAACATAAAATTCAGTTGTTTAAAAAAACACAAAATTATGTTGCTAAACGGTTAATTTAATGGACTACTACTAATAAAGCTTCATACTTGCCCTCCCCATTATAAATTTCTGGTTCCGCGGCTGCATCTTTCCTTCTCTTTTCTTTTCTTTGCAACTATCCAATCTCTCAGTATTTCACATGTGCAATACGTGAGGACATTTGGTAAAAAAGCTCATCACGTGCTTTTGAGTACTGACGCTAGCAAGTTCATATTATGGATTAGAAAACAGTTTCTGCCTAATGAGAAAATAACAATAACAATTAGAAAACATAAGGAACCAACAATTGCCAACACTTGGTTGGGTTGAATCCCTCCTTATAATTTGGAGGCCTTAGATTCGAAACTCCTTGGTTGTATTATTACTATTGAGTGCTACCTATGTAATTTATCTCTATATATGTATGTGTGTAGAGGTATTCATTTGGGCTGTTCTCTTCCTTATTGTAAGGCTACTTTTGTACATTTGTAGTAGTTTTTGTACTTAGTCCTCACCTAATTCTTCTTTTTTTTTTATAAGAGGAACTAATACCCAAGTTACTAAGGCCTCCACGGTAAAAGGTGAGTGAGAAGCATAGAAAACCCACCAAGAATAGACATAGACGCAAGAAGCACGCCAGCAACAGGTGCAAAAAAGGACGCATGAAAGCACCAACAATTTTAATTACATGTGCCAAACCCTACACGGCAATACCATGACCGCAATATTTGAATCCGCAACCTTTCGTGTCAGAGGAATGCCAACCAACCACACAATGTTTTTTGGTGGTGGTAAAGAAAGTGTAGATTACAATTTTAAAAGTTGATTGAAACGAAAAAACTGCATAATACCTAAGAATCGGTTTTAAATCTAAAATGTGATGTTTTGTAAATGGGCCTTGAAGTTAAGCTCAACTAGCTAGAGTCCCAGACCATGAAACGGATACAATCTAATACCCAAGGTAAATGCCCATTATTGCCCCCGTTACTTGTTCAGGAAAAAAAATTACCAGCAAAAGTTTTCGTGAGAGGAAATAATTTCCCATGAAAATCTAACATGTTTGCTAAAGTCAATAGGTTTTTTTTTTTTTTTTTGTGCAAGGACTATTGTCCGAATTACAATGATAAGGTAAAGATACACCACTAAAACACTAATCACTGGCAATGGATGTGTAAGAAGGGTAAAGACACCATCGAGATCATCAAAGGAGTCGCACCACGGACGAAAAGAAGTCGTCACTATGAACGAAGAGAAATCTGCCATCACGGCCGAAGAGAAACTACTAACTCCAATATAATTAATTATATGGGCCAAATCTTGTGGCAATCCCACTGCCTGCAACGTTTGAACTCACAACCTCTCAAATCATAAAGAGAGACAAGGGGTGGTTTGCAAGTCAACAGTTGTTGAGGCCTTTTTAACAGTTGGTCAACTTGACTGACTCGGTGATTCTTTCACTAGCTCCAACCATGACTCTATTGCATTCCTTATCGTACAACCCATATTTTGACTATTTGCTGAAAAGGTGTGTGTGTCACGGGGCTGCTGCTGCTGCTGGTTCTGATTGGGGTATCATGCATCCTAGCTATTTACTACTAGGGATATAAAATGACTCACCAAAATGCTGTGGTTCGTACATAAGATTTTTCAGTTCATTCAGAAGTAATTTGTGATATCGTTCGCCCTTGTCTTTTCTAATTAAACAACGGAGAAAACGAGAAGAAAAAAATGCAATGTTTTCGACACCTAAATACCTAATGGTTCCGGTTCCAGTTCCGGTTCTTGTTCCAGTTTTGGTTCTGGTCAAAGTAGTGAAGCAAAAATGTGGTTAATAAACTTGATGTGGAATTAGAATTAGATATTTCCACAATGAGAGCACACAATGTTTTATAGATGTTAAATATTACAAACAATAATATAAAAGATATATAGGTAAAATCGTTTCGAATTGAATCCAGTAACCGGGTTCAAAATCTCCTTACATGCTAGCAATAAACCATTGACATGTTTTAGTGATGAAAAAAATGAATTATAAATCATTCTTTAAGTAAGGCAATGTTTTTATCGTTGACATTCCAACTTACAAAAGAATCTAAGTTGGTGGTGTTTGTTTACACTATTAGTCTGTTTGGATGGTGAATTTTAGGTAGGGATTTTGTGAGGACTAGGTTTTCCACCAAATCCCTAGTCCCGACAAAATTCCTACCCAAAATCCACTATATATGAAATCGTTGTGATTGTAAATATTTATAAGAATTTTCAATATGTTTATTACAATACCAAATATTAAAAGGTCAAAGATTGGGCCTTGGGGATTTGTTTGGTTCGATTAATTTTTAGGCACGTCTTTTTACTTCTCAAATAGTCGTGTTTGGGCTGTTGGAGGCTAGTAAATACAAGTTTAATACTAATAAATACAAACTTAATACTAATTTAATGAAAATATGTTTTTCCTATTTTTCTACCCCAAATTGAATGCGTTTTTTGCTTATAAATTGTGAAGTTTCTTTTGAAACAAATACACACAAAAAAAAGCTTTCATCAGAAAGGAAAATACTTCTTTTAGTATTCCGAAAAAAGTTTGACTGTATTAGGTTTTTGAAGAAGAATTCTAGGTTGTTTTATCTTGGAGGTGACGTAGTTGTTAACCACTTGTAGAAAAGAGTAGAGTTGCAAATCGTCTTAAACAAAGTGATTTAGTCTAGGACTCAATTCAAGGTATTTAAATTCTTTAATTTTTACTGAATTTGTGTATTTTTATTTTTAGGTTCTTTTTTAACAGAAATCTGTACGGAATTAAACTGGTTTTGTCTGAACCGATTAAGAATATGAAATGTTGTTAATAACTGGATTTGTCTGAACCGATTTAGAATATGAAACCAAATGTTTTTGTAACTCCTTTTCTTTATTAGAAGTAGAAGTCTAAGGCCATATGACATCCCAATTGTAAGACTATTGACCAACAAGCCAACGAGAGTACATTGGTCTTCTATCGAAATATGATTTGTTGGTGGTGTAGGAAATTTTGTAAAATTAGGTGAGTTAAGTTAAGATTGATGATATTGGGCATCCTAGCAAAGACTATGAGCCATCCTAACAAATTTTGACACTAGGAGCCATCCTAATTATTTAGGCTATACACCCTACTAAAATAAAGCCCTACCCTACCACTCACCCTCACCATCTCCATCTCCATTCTTGGGCGCCACCACCACCAGTACCGGCATACCGCCAGCGCCACAAACCATCACATTGCCACCACCACCACCATCTCCCTCTTTATCTTTTCTTTTTCTTTGTCTCGATCTATCTCACTCTTCCTCGAATTCTCTAGAATTTTACTCTAGATTTAAAAAAGATTTCAGATCTGGGTTTACTAAAAAAAAATTCTTCTCTCTTCTCCATCCCTCCCTCTTTCTTAATCTCTAAAAAAACAGAAAAAAAAAAAAAGAAAATCATGTGTTGCTGACGGCGGTGGGCTGGTGGAGGCATTGGAGGGGGGGCTTCTCTCTTCTTCCTCCTTTTCTCTTCATTTCTATCTCAAATCAAGTGGTGGTGGTAGTAGAGGTGACGGTGGGATGGAGTTCGTGGATTTGGGGGTGGTGGGTGGTGACGGTGGGCAGGACCGACTCTGAGAAGTATGAGGCCCAAAGCAAATTTAGGAGGATGTGGCCCCTTGTGTTGAAAGATATAGTCTAACTACTGAAATATTGGGCCTAAGTGGCCTCCTAAAACTTGGGGCCCAAAGCACCGCTTGTGGTGCTTTGGCTCAGGGTCGGACCTGACGGTGGGGTGGTACTGCAAATGCCTTCCCCCTCTATACAGAACTCCAAACTCCCAAGCCCAACATGTCTGACCATATCTTTACACATTCACCCTCCTTTTGATGAACAACACACAACAAACCACCCAACGCCTGGAGTAGATAACCGAAATCAGAACAAAGTGGTGATGGGAGAACCCGAAATTCCTCGTCTGCCAAATCAAAGGACACAATCGTCCTCCCTGGTAGTCCACCCAGTGAAGAGCTCCATTTGCAAGGATACCACCACATGACGGTAAAGAACAATTTTTTTTTTGAAAAAATATCTTAGTTGTTGGAAACGGTGGCGGCGACAACGATGGCAGCGGCAATGGAGAATAGAAATGGTGATGGTGGAAGGGGTGGGTGGATTTTTAAAAAAATATAAAAATTAGGATGGCTCATAATGTTTGCTAAGATGCTTAATATCATCAGTCTAAGTTAATACACCTAAGGGCATTTCTAGTGGGAAATCTAAACATGGATCCCTAAAAATAGAAAATCCATGATGAAAAGGTGTTTTGCTCTAGTGGGGAATCCCTAAAAATAGATGAAGAAACAAAAAAAAAATAGAAAAAAAAAAGAGAGAGAAAAAATCAGTTGAGATATGTTGTGTTCCTTTGGTTAAGGAGAAAAATAGAAAAAGTAGGAGAGAAATAACTTTCCTAATATTTAAGAATTAAATATTAAGCGTGTAGCTCATGCGCGCTCATCTCATGATACCCTCCACTAAGGATCCCTAAAATAGTGGATTGGGATCCATTTATAGGAGTTAAGGGTTCCCACTAGAGCATGAAAACTAGGGGTGTCAACGGGACAGTTCCGGATCGGAACCTAAAGGTTCCAGATCCGGTCCCGTTAATATGAAGCAGTTTCGGATCCTTCCGGTTACGGTTCCGGAACCTCAATTGGTGGTTCGTATTTTTTTTATTTTTTTTTACATAAAATTTATTTATATTTTGTATATTCGTATTTTATTCAATTATAAAATTTATTTTATTATGAAATTTGTTATATAATAGTCATTGGTTTCTTTTTTTAATTAAAAAAAAGTTAAAAAATTATTATATAATAGTAAATTAAACTATAAAATTATAAAATTTATACGGAACTGGGTACCCGCGGGTACCTGTTGGATGGATCCGAAATTAAACGGATCCAAAACGGGTATATCCGAAATGGATCCGAAATTTATCTGATCTACAAAATGAGGTCCCGGAACCGCAAAAACATTTCCGGTACCGGTTCGGTTCCGGGTATTTTGGTACCCATTGACACCCCTAATGAAAATTGCTTGATCAAGTATTTTTCATGCTCCCACTAGAAATGCCCTAACAAGGGTATGTTTATTACTACAGAAATTTGGTGCTAATAGAATATAAATGAATTCGTTTCAAACATAAAAAAATTTCTTAACCATAATTAGATGCAATTAGATATTGCAACAAGTCAGGGTTAAGATCAACCTTAGACTAATTGGCAAGTCAAGATTAATAAATTCTAACCTTAACTAGTTTATAAAATAAATCATTTATCCAAACTTTTATGATGACTAGTTTAACATTTTTCTGTAAATAAGTCTTGAAGGATTAAATAAGTCACGGGTCTAAAATGCTTAACCCTAATTCTGACTATTTTAACATCCAATTGAGTTAGAGTAGTATTAAAATGAGTCAAGGTTAGGGTTAGGTTTTTGCCCTGTCTAGCTGCAACCACCCAATTTTAGACAAGTTCTTTCAGCAACTCCAAATTACAAGGAAACAAGCTGAAATAGACTACCATTTCAATCCAAATTCGAAATTCAGCTGAAAAACAAACACCCCTTAAATCCTTAGTTTGTGTTGGTTTATAGCGTTGACTGTGGTTAAGGGACATCTAAGAATTTCACATAAATATTTAGGGTATTTCACTAATTTTCTCGTCTATTATTGGGTTGTATTTAAAAGACGAAATATTACAAGAATTTCGAATTTGCATCTCAAATAATACATCAGAGTATAAAATTCGACCTTAGAACGAAATTAAATCCGAGGTTCCTATAGTAGTACTCATTTAAAAGTCCCATATTTGAAGGGATTCCTTGAGATCTTAGAGAGAGAGAGAAAGACTATACAGATTACAGTGAGATAGATAGAGAGAGATCAATAATGTTGACTCAGATGTCCATCTCGTACTAGACAGACCCACATGTGCACATCCACACGTGCGATACTTGATCATGACAGACTCCCCCTCACTTTTAGTAATATTTACCTTCCAGTCCAGTCATCTGCATTCCTCGTACCACCCTATTTCTTCACCATAAATTTCCATGTAAATTAAAATAAAGCAATGTCATTTCTGTAATAATCCCCAACTCCATGGACTTTCATCTCCATCTAATCCAATTTCCTTCATGTGTTGTGGGTCCCTATACGACATTCGCCCCAAAAAGAAACAGGAAACGTATGCTGTCATCCCTAAGGAACATACCTCCTTAAATAATCGACACCGTTGGATGATAATTCACTAAGTTTACGGAAATCTCGAGGCTAAATAGAGGTTGTTTTATTTGGGTGTACGGTAGACGGTAGAGAGAAAAAAAAGGTCAAGTTATTTCAGTCACTGCCCTTTGACTTAGTCTTACACGCCATCGCAATAATAGCATCTCCGCTTACTTCCAATCTTTCAAAATCTCTTCTCCTCTCTCTTTCTCTCTCTTGTTTCTCTCTCTAAAAAACAGAGCTATTAAAATCTTTAACACCCCTCTCTCCATGTCTCCTGCTAAAATGCGCAGTCTTTATAGCTCGACAATGGGTGTTCTACGCCACCACCACCACCGACTCTCAGCTGTCACTGCCTTCGCTCTACTCTTTTTGGCTTCCACCTCTGCTTCATCACCGTCAGCCACCACCACTCTCCACCCAACTCGCTTCCAACTCAGTAAGTTATTAAATCAAGTTTATAACCGAGTCGAGTTTTAGCTAACTCGGTTTCTAATTTGTTTCTCTCTCTACATTTGCTTTTATGTTTGTTGTTGTTTTAGGTAGAGGATTGTTAATGGGTGGTGGAGTAGTGAGGCAGCAGCAGGAGAATAAAGAAGAAGATCAGTCGAAAAGTGGTGGCGGGTTGGAATCGTTAGTGGAGCGAGTTATGGTGAGTCGGAGACTCGGGGGACTTGGATCAGCACCACCCACGTGCCGATCAAAGTGTGGGAGGTGTACACCGTGCAGAGCAGTGCACGTGCCGATTCAACCAGGTCGGAGTATACCTCTTGAATACTATCCTGAAGCCTGGCGTTGCAAATGTGGCAATAAAATCTTCATGCCTTAAAATTTAATTAACAAACAAAACTAATTAATTAATTAATCTCTTTTGTTTTTTTTTGGTTTTTTTTTTTTTGGGTTTGCTTTATATATATATCTACAATCTTTAATTTGATGTATCTGATCAGATGGGGTTAGGCTTGTATTTTAGTTTTTCTATGTATGTATTGACATTAATTCTTGGTAGTTCAGTCAACAATGGGGTCGCAATTTTAAGCTGAGGACTCTCTCTCTCTCTTAATCTCTTTCTCTCTCTAGTTTCTCTCTCCAGACTTTTCTCTTTTATATGGCAAGTTAAAGATATATGAATATGATGACGATCATGTAGTGTTTGTAATTATTATGAGAGTAGAAGAAGTTATTTTGGGTTCTTGTTTGATTTGGTCCGACAGTACTTTGCTTGTGATTAATGTTAGTTAAATTTGGTTGTTTAGTGTTTTTTTTTTGTTTTCTGTTTTTTTTTTTGCCTTTTGTAGTTAATGTGAGGAGGAGATATGAATTCAATTTGGACAACTAAAGAAAGTTGAAATGATTTCTCAATGTTACTTAATTATTTGAGAAGCTGGAGACAGATAATTGTTTTGTTAGGTCATAAGGGTTTACTTTGTAAAGTTTTCCTGTATTTTCTTTTGAATGGGAGTTCTTGACAGTATTTTTAGGGCCCACATGGACATAATCAAAAGTCTAATTTTTGGTGCCCATGGTCTCCAAACATGAAGTTCATTTTCACATTATCAGTTAGTTCTAAAATATTTAATCCTTTCAAATCAACTTACCATTTGTTTTCAAATAAATTAGGGCCCGTTTGGTTCGCGATTGGAAAACTTGTTTTCAAAAGCTAATTTACACCTAAATTAACTACATTTTGTATCACATCTAAAACTATTTTTTTGACTTTACTATAAAATCCTAAATGATTTCATTGAAAACAAAGAAGACAACATTTTTTTGTTTTGTAAAATCATACATGATTTTATTGTAAATCCTAAAACATTTTTGGATGTAGTACAAAATGCATATTAGTTTAGGTGTAAATTAATTTTTGAAAACATGTTTTCCAATCGCGAACCAAACGGGCCCTTAAGTTTTGATGGGGAAGATGTTTATGGTGAAGAGAACATCTACAATAATTTTTTTAAATTAAATCTACCTATATTAGACCTACGTAATTATACAATGGGTAATGCTAGAACTACAACAGAGCATTTAATGGGCGCGATTCACGAAGGTATACATGTGGAATTCACTTATCTATTGTCGGATTCATCTTGCTATATAAATTGCTATAGGAGTTGTTGAGGTTTAGCATTATTCTTGTACGGAAAGGTTATATTTAAACACCAAGACTTTGTGTTACAATTGTAACACTGGATTGTGGGGCCACATGGTTATACTTTAAGAGCTGAAATTTTGTGAAGTTTTTCTTCTTATCATGTACATCATCCTCACAATAAATCATCACATTCTTAAACTTTTAACTCTTTTTCTCACCGTTCATTTTTCACCTTTAATTTTTAATCAACTTTTTAATTAATTTTTTATAGAGTTAAAAATTTTAAAATTAACTGATTTTGTGGGCCCCACACTAGCTGCCACGTCACCTAAGGACAAAATTTTTATTAAATTATGTTGCATCTCTGAGAATTAGTATGATCTTATCTCTGTTTTTTTTAATTAAGCTTCAAAACGTGCAAGCTGAATTGAATCTGTACGGTTCCAAATTCAATCTGAATCTTACAAAATCAGATCAGATTGACCCTCTCTCTGATACACCCGGATTCACTAACAGCCTGGATCGATCTGAACTCTCTCTGCACACTTTCTCAAAAAAATCACAAAATCATTTTAGTTTTCAAAGGTGCTTTTTTGTTTCATGAATCAATTTTCAAAAACCAGAGCCAGGGGCTTTTATTATTATTGTGTTAAGACTTAAAAAGTACAATGAGTGTAGTTTGGTAAAATCAACGGTGTAATAAGACACATTTCTTTGTAAAAAAAATTTGAGCAGTACATTCATTCGAGACATAGTGCACAACTTTTGTACATTCATAAGGCCCCACAGTTCACAATGTGACGCAAAAATTCAAAAAGAGTCGTTCGATATCATGCATCCCTTTTCAGGCAGTAATGCTATGTTAACCAACTAGATTAACAAAAATTTTAACCGAACGAATACCAATGGTGGATAAGTGAATTGTAGGCATCCTAGTAAATCACAATTTTAACGGAAAATGTAAAAAAAGTCCTTATTTTTTAGGGGACCAATGATTTTAATCCCTCACTAAAATACTTTTATAATTTTAATCCTTATTTTTTAAAACTTTATGATTTTAGTCCTTAAAAAATTATAGTGTTATGATTTTAGTCCCTAAAAATTTAAAAAATGTGTAAAGTAAGTNATATGTTTGGAATAAAATGTTTTTAAAGGTTAGTATTGTCTTTTTAAAAACTAAGGACTAAATTCACAAATGTTTTTAATCCAAGGGATTAAAAACATAAGGATTATAAAAATAAGGACTAAAATCACAAAACCCCTTTTCCTAATCATGTACATCCATATTTGATATTGCAACTATTTAAAATTTGAGTACTGTTGTTTGGACCGACCAAATGCTCGATAAAATGCGAGAAGCATAGGTAGCATGGTCCATCCCATCCCACTCTCATATTGGTTGGAAACTCCCTCATAACAATTTTGGGAGGGAAAAAGTGGTGGGCCCTACCTTGCCACAAAAGCATTTGACATATATTTTGTAAAATGGTATGTCCAAAAATTATTATTAGTAAAATTTTCGGGTGATTTTTTTTAAAAAAAAATAACACACATATATAGTTGCTTTTACTTGTTCTTCTCAGTTTGCATTTTATTTTCGCATGTGAGGAGGTAAAATAAGCGCATCAATGGCAACACGTAGCGTGTTCACGTGTGGCAAGGATGAATAGCCATACATATAGTTTTTTTTTTTTTAGTTGTTTTTACTTGATTCTTCTAACTTTGCAGTAATGTTTTTTATATTCGCCTCTGATGGAAGTAAAATGAGCGCGTTCATGTGTGGGAACTGGGAAGGATGAATAGCCATATAGTTGCTTTTGCTTGGTTCTTCTCACTTTGCAGTGATGCATTTTATATTTTAAAGTGGTAATAAAACCGTAGAACCATAGAGTAGTAGAGAGAGAGAGAAAGCTAGAGAGAAAGATAAAGAGCTGCTGCTCAATTGTCCCTTCAAAGGAAGTGAAAGGACATCTTATCAAGTTTTTAAATTTTTTCTTTCTTTCCAATCAGTGATCAGGTAAGACAGATGCCGTACAAGCAAGAAACCACCACCAGTGGGGTCTTCAAAAGTTCAAACATAACGTGTGCCCTAAGGGGCACAGGAGAGGGTAAAAATTGTAAGACATTTTTTGTCTTTAAGAAGTCTTAAAATCAGTTTATTTTTTATTAGTATAATATTATTAAAATTTATATCACAAAAAATCAGTTCAAACACAGATTTTAACTTAAAAAAAATTACTTTAAATATCAACCATTGATTCACATTATTTAACTGTAAATAAAATGATTATGGTGTTCGAATTCTTCTATTGAACTAATTTTTTAAAGATATCATATAAGTAATGATAGCATTATATTAACAAAAAATCAGCTCATTTGAAAGTCTGTAACATACAAAAAAATATGATACAACTTTCTCCTTATCATGCGCACTAAGAACACAAGTTAACAAAACACAACAAAACAATATCAAAGTTAGAGAGAGAAAGAAGGAAACACTACAGACGACCAAGATCGATTTTACTGTTTTTACAGCAACCAGGATGCATCGAAGGCAGTGAAGATAGAAGGTAAAAGGGTCCTGTTAACGTGTTATTTTTCAAGGAATTTTTTTGTAAGTTAGAGGTCTTTAAATCAGCTGAATTTTTGTAGACATAATATTATCATTATTTATAACAGATCTACAAAAAATCAGCTCAATCAGAAATATCTAACCCTCCAAACAAATCACTTTAAATGTAAGTCGTTTATTCATACTATTAAAGTCTAAATTAAGTTTTCGTGGTATTAGAGGGTGCTAGAGGTCTCAGATTGAGCTGATTTTTTTAGATATCATCCAAATAGTATAAATAACATACATATCCAAAAATCAGCCTATTTGAACAAACTTAAGAAATTAAACAAAACACAAAACTTAAAAGCTTATCATGTGCCCTTAGGGCACATGTTAACAAAATCCAAGGTAAAATGGGGGTGTTTTTTTCATGATTGACTGATGACATCAGTGTCGACATGGGGGTGCGATACTGAAATTTTGATGTTACACAGGAAGAAGTCATTATATATTGACAGAGAATAGCCTATCCTAGCTTGGTCAAATTTCTAAGCTGATTTTTTGGTAGAAATCTTATAAATAATAATAATATTGGCCCTACTTGTTATTCTTTGTCAAATTAATAAATCGGTTGTTTAGTATGGTATTCTTTTGCTAGTTAGGATACCTATGACCCTGTTTGTCCATGCAAACTACTACTGCTGTGCTGTGGTAATTTGCATTCTGTAAATTTTTCCTGCATACCAAGCAGGGCCATTATGTCTACAAAAATTCAGCAGATTTGAAGACCTCTAACTTGTAAAAAAATTCCTTCAAAAATAACCTTATCGTGTGCCCTAACAGGCCCAATTTTTAAAATGATGTTTGAATTAAAGTGGAATGTTTGATTAACGGGTCTTGTTAACATATGTCCTTACTGTACATGTTAAGATAAAAATGTTACTCGTTTAAGGTTGCCAATAAACTGATTTTTTTTACAATAGTGTTGTTGGGAGGTGCCTAATGCTTATGTGGTAGGATGGGTCCCACAGTCATGTAGGTTGGAAACTCGTTCAAAATATTTTTGGGAGGAAAAAGTGGTGGATCCCACCCTGCCACATAAGTATCAGACACCATTTTTGTAAAATGGTTGATCCAAAAGGTATTATTGTTTATGTTGTTTTTACTATTTAGATCATATCGAAAAAAATTAATTCAATCGAGAATCTTTAGCACCACCAACATTTAATCTAGAATGAAATAGTGTGAATGAACGGTTGATATTTAAAGTGATTTGTTTAGAAGAATAGAAATCTCTGATTGAAATAATTTTTTGTGAATATTACATAATTGGTAGTAATATTATGTGCACAAAAAATTAGTTGATTTAAAAACCTTTTAACTTAGCTACAAAAATTACGTATCGTGTGCCCTAACAAGACCATTGATTAATTGGTAGAATTGATTTGATTTGACATTGTTTGTTGGTGTTGCCGGTGAATTGGGTGCTATTATTGGACAGTATTCCCACTCGGACCCCTTCCCTCCCCCTCCCATCTTCTCTTTATTAATTAAGCTAGGTTTCTGACACTGTTTGTCCTATTAAAGCCGGTGTCTGCAAATTTGTGCCTTTGAATATGTTATTTGGTAAATTTATGGATTTTGTTAACATGTGTCCTAAGGGCACATGATAAGCTTTTATGTTTTGTGTTTTGTTTAGTTTCTTAAGGTTGTCCAAATGAGCTGATTTTTATATATGTATATTATTTATACTATTTGGATCATATCTAAAAAAATCAGCTCAATCGGAGACTTCTAGCACCTTCTACCACCACAAAGACTTAATTTAAACTTAAATAGTGTGAATGAACGGCTTACATTTAAAGTGATTTGTTTGGAGGGTTAGATATTTCTGATTGAGTTGATTTTTTGTGAACATCTTATAAATAATAATAATATTATGTCTACAAAAATTCAGCTAATTTAAAGACTTCTAACTTACAAAAAAACTCCTTCAAAAATAACCTTATCGTGTGCCCTAAGGGCACACGTTAACAATACCCTAAATTTATTGGTCTCCATCTCAACCCCTCTCTCTCTCTCTCTTTTTTTCTTTTTTTTCTTTTTCTTTTTCTTTTGGTGATGTGAGAGCCCGGATTTGTTATATCATTTGTAAATTTTATTTATTTATTTATTAGTATTTTCTAAGGTAATATTTAACGCATTTATGCATATTTTTCTTAGAGACCAGATCGACTTACAAGCTTATACGTTCAGCCTGTTGTGGGGTCTATATACGGTTGATCTAAGGTTTAAATTTTTGTGAGAATGTTCTCTACACTATGTAGATCATCTTTACAAAAAATCAAGACATTTAGAAAATCTGAGATTTGCTTGCATTTATTGAGAAGCTGTGGTGTGATGTTTTCAAAAACAACTTTGCATCTTTCCTTTCATATGAACTAGAAAAAGTTTGCAAATATACTAAGCTATGTTTCATTTGGAATGTTAAGCTGACTATGTGGTTTAAACTGGTTTAGGAGCCAATCAAGGAAGGAGGAAAAATAAATCTGGTGATTACGAATTCCAAGGCTTGATGCAAACCAAACAACACGACTAAACTGACATTCATAAGAGTTTCAAGAAACTATTCACACATAGAGTATAGATCAATATTATTGTGAGTATATTTTTGAAGTATAGTATTTACATGAACAATATCTTGTAAAATCATTAATTGATTAACAGTAGTTAAAACCTCATATATTGCTGCCTCTGAAATTGATCTAATGGGATGAAAATATTTGTAACCCATATATCAGTCCAAATATTGATTTTTTGTTCCATCACCAAGTTGCCAAATTAGGTTTTCTTTAAGAGCATCTAAACCTTGTAAAAGACCTCTCCAAATCCAAGAGGGATTACTGATGGTCGTAGGAGTAGGGGGTGAGGAATTTGGGTAATATTTTGATTTTAGCGCATAGGCTAAAAGGGAAGTGGGTTGAGTGTGGAGTCTCCAACCGACTTTGGCGGGCATAGCTCTATTAGTTTTATGAGGGTGTTGGAAGTTCAGACCTCCATCAGTAAGAGATTTACAAATAGAAACCCAAGATTTTAGTTATGTAAATACCTTTACTTGCTTCAGCATTTCCCCACCAGAAGTCCCTCTGAAGACACTCAAGTTAACTCGAGATGGACTTTGGAATAGAAAAAATCATCATTTCGTGATTTAAGAGAGTTGAAAGGGTGGATTTGATGAATGTAGATCTACCTCCTTGAGATAACAATTTTAATTTCCATCATTGGATTCTATCTAAAGTGGTTTGAATGAGTGAACCAAAATCTTTAGTTTTTGCCCTTAGTTAGAATAAAAGGGTGCCAAGATATCTTTCAGTTTAACCAATCTTTCTAACTTGCAGAATTTTTACAATCATTCTAACATTTTTTTTGATGAAATTTTGGATTGAAAAAAATACCAGATTTTTAAAAATTGATGGATTGACCTGATGCTATGCAGAAATTTTCAAGGAGATCTCTAAGATTCCTAGCTTCTATATCAAATTAGCCCTTGTAAAAAGGATACAATCATTTACAAAAAGTAGATGAGTAATTGAATGACCGTGTCTTGAAGTTTTAAGGCCATGGATGAGACCTCGAGATTCAGCTCAAACTATATATCTGGATAGAGTTTCCATACAAATAGTAAACAGAAATGGAGACAATTGATCTCCTTGTCTAAGACCCCTGGAGGGAATAAAAGATTTACATGGAGATCCATTAAAAAGAACAGAGATATTAGTAGTTGTGATGCATTGAGAAATAAGAGTAATCTAGTCTTCTGAAAAACTAAGTTTCCTAAAAATATTAAAAAGAAAAGACCACTCAATTCTATCAAAAGTTTTTAAAAGGTCTAACTTTAAACTTATAAAACCATTAGAACCTTTTTTTTGTAGGGGTGGGACTTGGGTTGGGTCAACCCGACCAACTCGAACCCGACTCGGTATTTGGGCAAGTATGGGCGAAGATTGCTGGGCATTTGGGCAAGTATGAGCATTATTTTGCCAACCTATAGTCAAATTTGGGCAAGCATGGGCATAGATAATTGCCAACCCAAGCAACCCGCCCAACCCGAGAAACGTATATATATACTAAAATAATTGATTTCTAAAATAGAAATATGTGACTAAAAAAAGATAACTCTAATTTCACCAAGTATTTTGAAAGATATAAATAGATAAATATATTAAGTTACTAATATAATGTGGAGGTATTAAGACCTAAAATAAAAACTTTCATTTTGTCTCATTATATGTAGTAAAATTATAATATTACTTAATAAATAAAACTCAAAATAGTAAGATAATTATGGATTTGGATTTCGTTGTTACTATATTTTGTTTAAAATTTTCATTTATTATATGAGTAGATTGTTAGTTTGTTTATCTTTTTAAACTATGAAGGATATTTTATTTATTTAAGTTTATTATTTATTTTTATTAATTTTTTATATTAATATTTTCATTCAATCACCTAAATTTATTGAAACATAGGCAACCCGAAGAACCCAAGAAACCGAAGAACCCGAGAAACCCATTCGGGCCATGCGTGGGTAAGCCTCTTATAGGTTTTGTGGGTTCTATAGGCATTCTGGGCAAATGAGGTACAGTGTAGGCATGGCATATCCAAAGCCTCTAACCCACCCAACTCGCCCGAGTCCCACCCCTACTTTTTTGTGTTTGATTGTGTGCAAAAGTTCCTGCGTAAGTAAAATGTTATCATGTATGATCCTTTGAGGAAAAAATGTAGATTGATTAGGGGATATAATTTTGGGGAGTAAAATCTTTAATTTTATTAGAGGGGATCGGAGTACATTTGGCTTGTGGGTCATACAAGCGCTGATTTTAAATTAGAATATTCTTTTCATAGTGATCACAAAAAAATTAGTCAAGACTAATTAAAGAGGTGTTTGTTTTTATTTTTTATTTTTTAGACGTCAGATCTGAAAATTCAAAAAAAACAGACCTCGGCTTGATTGATTTCTTATAAAATTCAAATCTAAATTTGACTTTTCCTTCGAAAAAGAAAAGTGAGTGGAGAGCCACCTGAGTCTGCAAACTGAAGATACAGAAAAAACAAACCAACCCTAAGTTCAAATGGTATAAATACAAATTTCCATAATAAATTTTATTTATTTATTACTCTAGAAACTGTAAATATTTACAAAGACACAATACATAGAATATCCATAAAAAAAAAAAAAAAATTGAAGAGTAGGGGACCAATGTCATTCAATTTTAGCTTCACATTTTTTTATTTATTTTATACATAATTGGTCAAACTATTAAAAGTTTACTGTCCCTTACTTTCATGGCAGGGAGGAATAAAGCTTGTAGTGTTAAAACTCCAACAGTCTATACCTTGGAGTCAAGAAATTAAACATCCCTTATTCTTTGACTGCAACATGCTCATGCTTGTGACCCTACATGTTGTTTCGAAACTTAAGAGACATTTTTTTTTTGTCACTCATGAACAGGACAACTAAAATTTTCAAACCCTACAGTGTTTGTTGTAATTGAGAATGGGTCCTGTTAACGTGTGCCCCTAAGATTGTTTTTGAAGGAGCTTTTTTGTTAGTTAGAAGTTTTCAAATCAGCTGAATTTTTGTAGACATAATATTATCATTATTTATAAGATGTCTAAAAAAATCAGCTTAATCATAAATATCTAACCCTCTAAACAAATCACTTTAAATGTCAGCCGTTCATTCACACTATTAAAGTTTCAATTAAGTTTTCGTGGTGCTAGAGGGTGTTAGAGGTCTCTGATTGAGCTGATTTTTTTTAGATATGATCCAAATAGTATAAATAACATACATATCCAAAAATTAATCCATTTGGACAACCTTAAGAAATTAAACAAAATACTAATCCATAAAGCTTATCATGTGCTCTTAGGCTCATGTTAACAAAATCCATTGAGAATTGGTTGGACTTTAGACTTTTTGTCACTCATAAATAGGGCAACTAGAATTGGTGGCTAAAGTGTTTTAAATTTCAGATCGAGAGAAATCCTAAATATAATAAGGATTTTGTTAACATGTGCCCTTAAGCTTTTTAGTTTTGTGTTTTGTTTAGTTTCTTAAGGTTGTCCAAATTGGCTGATTTTTTGATATATATGTTATTTATACTATTTGGATCATATCTAAAAAAATCAGCTCAATCGGAGTCCTCTAACACCCTCTAGCACTATGAACACTTAATTTAGACTTTAATAGTATTAATGAACGGCTGACATTTAAAGTGATTTGTTTAGAGGGTTAGATATCTCTGATTGAGCTGATTTTTTGTGGACATCTTATAAATAATGATAATATTATGCTTACAAAAATTTAACTGATTTGAAGACCTGTAACTTGCAAAAAAATTCCTTCAAAAACATCCTTATCGTGTACCCTAAGGGCACACGTTAACAACACCCATATAATAAATAGAGAAGAAGGATTATGATACCAAAAGTACTATGGCTACATTTTATTAATCTGTTGTTGATGATTACAACTAGATATCTAGATTGACTCACTCTAGTGCACTTGATTTATAGTTGTGAAATAAATTATTTTTAAAATATACACAAGATCTTCTTGTTCTTGGAATCTTTACTTGATCTTTAAAATCTTCTCTTGATCTTGATATTAGTCTCCATCTTGATCCATCTCATCCTTTGATCTCGCTATTAGCCGTTGGATCTTACTCTCTTTAATCTAATAGTCTTTGAAGAAACTAGTATGGAAGAAGGGGTCCTTTTACGATAAAGTTTTTTAGTATGAACTTTTTTACACCTTAGAGATCTTCAAATCAACTGTTTTTTTATGGATATGATATTTTCATCACTTATATGACGTCTACCAAAAATCGACTCAATTAGAAAGCTCTAACCCTCCAAACAAATCATTTTAAAGTCAGTTATTCATTTACACTATTAAATTCTATATTAACTGTTCATGGTGTTAGAGGTCTCCGATTGAGCTGATATTTTTTCAAATATGATCCAAATAGTAAAAATAACATACTCGTTAAAAATCAGGTAATTTGGACAACCATAGATAACTCAACAAACTACTAAGGGAACAAGTTATTTCACACTAGAAAAGCTAACAAAATATCTGTCTCTCCTAGAGGCAAAAAGCTAAAGTTATTTTATAGTCTGTTTGGACAAGGGATTTTATGGAGGGATTTTGTGGGGACCAGAAATTTTGAGAAAAAATATAACATGATTTTTCCACCAAATCCCTAGTCCCTACAAAATTCCTCCCCCAAATCCCTTGTCCAAACAGACTATTAGAGATTAACAACCCCACAAAATTAATTCAGTAGAAATAAATCCATGATAAGGGATTAAGAGATCCCACTTGCAGCAAAAAAACTGCTTGATCAGGCAGTTTAACAATCCTTAACCCCTTGTAAAATTGCATATCGAAATCCAACCGCTCTCCCAATCACTTAGGGGATCCAAAGGTATCCGTCGTTACAAATGAATTGGTCCAGCTGATTTAATGTGACGATTCAACTGAATGAAGGAAAATTTGCTGTCCGACTTGGCCGATTTGAATCGTTCTCCAATCAATTTTGCATGTTTTAATTCATAAAAATTATTTTTAGATAAAAATAGTAATTTCAAAATTTTGTAATAAAATAGAACAAAAATTTTATCACTTAAATATTTATTTATTTTTAACAATTTTATTCATTGTGTGTGATCTTAGTTTCATGTTATTTTGATTTTGTCCCGGTTTGATTCAGGAAAGAATCAGCTTAAATTCAACCAATTCAATTCGAATCAGTTGGGGCTGAGTATTACTGACACAAGTAGATTTAGAACCGGAACAGATCCAAATCGGGAAACTAATGTTTTGGTTCTGGGACCTGGAGATTTCAATGAAAATAGCATGGAATTTGGATTTAATTCTAATTTCACCCACCGTTTAACTTCCCACCCACCAACCCACCCACCACAATATGTAAACAGTATGCATACAATATACTAACAATATATAAATTAGGTTAATTTTAAAAATTGAATAGAATTAGCTATTTTTTTATGAAGACGATCTCCATATTAAATAGAATATTTTTAACAAAAAATCAACATTTGCATCGTCCGCATATGGGGCCCTACATGAGCAGGGTTTATTTAGGAGATTTTTTAACACTGGGTCAAGTACCCGCCCTCATGTTACTTAATTTGTATATTGTTAACTTACTTAAATTTGTATCATCCTAAAGCTTTTAACTTAAAATTTATTTTTTAATATAATGGTAAAAGAGGATGAATGATCTAAATTTTTACCATGTGTAAGTGCCAACTAGTTTAGTAGGTAAAATCTATTGCTGTTGATAGCATAGACTTGAGTCCAAATCTCACTTGCATCGAATAAATTAGAACAATATTAGAAGGCGTGCATAATTCTAAAATATTGAAGTACACTCTATCAAGAATTGATCGTCCGAAATAAGCAAATTAAAGTGATATAAAATTTTGTGAATATAATCTACATGACGAGAAAATCATTGTCACCAAATATCGGAACAATAAAGCTTTTTGGCCCACCTATCTTACAAAACAAATGCCAGATACTTATGTGGCAGGGTAGGGCCCACAACTTTTCCCCTCCCAAAAGTGTTGAGGAGGTTTCCAACTTATGTGGTAGTAGGACCCACCATACCACATAAGCATCTGACATTTGTTTTGTAATATGGTCGGGCCACACAACAGTGCTGATATCGGAATCTATGTGGGCCCAAGTGGTCTTGGCCTTGCCTTGCATTACTCTTTATCTAAAGGTGCAATGCACATGAAAACCATAAAGAAACCCATATCACAAATCAGAAGTTCCCAAAAAACGAGATAGAGAGAGAAAATCCATTAATAACAAGTATTAATTTCACATGTAACTTCATGCCTGGAACACTGAAATTCATAAAACCCATCCTTATATTCTCTGATAGCTGTCTGAATCACACACTGAAAACCACAGTAGATTAATAAACAAACACCAAAAACACACCCACTTCAATAGTTCTCAAACTTCAAACAACTCATTTGGGCCCCCCCACCCCCCTATCCCACATGAAAACAACTATTTATCTAGCAAATTAACCTAGATCATATGGCAACATTTACCTTATAACTACGTTGAGGCACTTTTTTAAATGTAGCCCTAATAAGATCAAAATACAAAGGAAATTGTGCTGCAGCAAAAAATGCAACAGGCAAACATGTAGTTGCATATAAAGGGTAAGCTGCATATCTCAACTTATCCTTGAGAACAAAGAAATGACCAGCACAGAATGAAACCAACATTGAAGCTATAGATATGAACAATGAAGAAAGACCCACAATAAGTTTCCTAGGCAAATCACTACCAAAATCCTGTTCTTGATATCTAGAAGTGAGAATTGAGAGAAACATGATGACGGATGTCACTGAGAAGCAAAGCGCGACGAGTGATGATATGGCGAAGGCGCTGAATGCCGGCTCTTTTTCGAGTGTCGGTGCACCAGTTTCGGATTTCACTCCACCTGGGACAGTGGCTGCAGTTGCAAAGGCGACTGTTGCAATGAGTGCTGCGACGACTGAACATGATTCGGATGTGTTGGTTAGCCATTTACCTCCTTCTTCAACCAAACCTTTGTGTGTCTCTGTGAATACTTGTTTGGGTGTCTTGCCTTCGTCGTTGAGACGTACAAAAAAATTTCTTGGCATAGACTCCTTAACAAACTGGAAAATTAAGTACTAGTGTAAGCTGAAGAAAAAAAATGAAGTCTAGAGATTATGGGCCTAACTAAACTCTATTGGGCTTTTAGGGCAACTAAATAGAGATGGACTTGGGCGTTCACTTAGGTGATTAACATCAAGTTTGGGCTTAGAGTAAAATTATGGAAAGGGCTTGGTCATACCGAAAGTGGACTCGTTAGGCCGAGGGATAGAAACTTATATTTTTACTAGCCCCTACATCCCGTGCAAGGCACGGGGCTTCTTTTAAATTTTTTTTTTGAATTTTTTATTAAATAATTAAAATTTTTAGCTATTTTAGATTAGGTCATATGTTTATAATGTATATTTTTTAACCCACACCTAAGAGAGAGAGTTTTGTTAACCCAATAATATATAATAGATTGGGCCATATGTTTATAATATAGGTTTTTTTAACTAACACCTAAGAGTGAGAGTTTTGTTAACCCAATAATAGATAATAGATTGGGCCATATATTTATAATGTAGGTTTTTTTAACCCACACATAAGAGAGAGTGTTTTGTTAACCCAAGGCTTCTCCTATAGTATATTACTAGCCCCTATATCCCGTGCAAAGCACGGGGGCTTCTTTTAGAAAAAAAAATTGAATTTTTTTATTAGATAATTAAAAAATTTAGTTGTTTTAGATTGGACCATATGTTTATAATGTAGATTTTTTTTAACCCACACCTAAGAGAGAGGGTTTTGTTAACCCAATAATAGATAATAGATTGGGCCATATGTTTATAATATAGGTTTTTTTAACCCACACTTAAGAGAGAGGGTTTTGTTAACCCAAGACTTCTCATATAGTATATTATAATTATAATAGATAATAGATTGGGCCTGAACGTAGTTTGAAAAAGAGTTATTTTATAGGCGCCTACCAAAATCCTATAGGCACCTCTGAATTTGCATTTGTTGTTGGCCGACCCCAATCTTATTCGCACCCTGTAATTCGAAATCAAATTTTTTCGTTTCAAAACTACCAAATGTATTACGAAGTATGTGGGAATAGCTAAAAATTACTAAACTGATTGATGGTCTTTTGGAGGATTAGAAGACACAATGCTCTCTTCCATCAAATGGGGAAGAAGATTTTATAGGAATGAAGTGGTTTGACCAAAATGGGATCTACCACTAGTAATTGTGGAGTCAAACCAAATTGGCCAAGTCCAACCTAATAGACCCGCCAATAACATTTTGGAGGGTGCCTTTAAAATTTCCCTTTGAATAAGTAAGAACTAAGCCTACTTAGATACAATTGGGCCTCGATTACAGTTTGATAGATATATGAAAGGGATCAATGCTGACTTATAAAATTACACATGCTTAATTATTGAGCCCGCATGCTGTAACGATGATCATCGCACCACGTAGAAATTATTTTAATCTTCACAAAAATTCACATCGTTTTAAAACTTATAATATTCTAAAAGTTAGTTTTAAATTAACAGTGAAATTAATGTATGATTTCAAAAGCTTAAAAGTTCGACTAATTTTTAGTGGGTCCGGTGTTTTAGAAAAGTGTGATTTTTTGTTAAAATGATTTATATGATGAGGTCTCTGATCAAGAGGTCATCATCACAAAAAATAAACTCTTAGATCATCTCAATAGGAGCCCAATAACCATCAGTTGTTAATTTTGTAAGTCATAAATATGTATATATATACTTGTAGGGTCAGCTTATATAGCCCCCCTTATATAACCCTTCGCTTGTGGAGCCCACATGTAATGCATCTAGGAGCTGATTTTTAGAGAATATGTTCTCCTCACTATGTATTTCATCATATTAAAAAATCAGATCGTTCTAAAACTTTTAACCCCCTCAAATTAGCCTCTAAAAAATTTGTAAGTTTTAAACTTTTATTTGGACCGTTGATTTAAAACGGGTAGATTTGAGTTTACAAGCTTTAGAACAGGCTGATTTCAGGTAACTATGTTCTCTTTATCATGTAGATCATTCTCTCCAAAAATCAGTGGGCTATATAACCTGAGCGTAGAGAGAGAGAGAGAGAGAGAGAGAGAGAGAGAGGGGCAGCGGACCTTGTACCATCTGATTTCCCATTGCATTTGCAAGGCAGCACCTGGAATAAGCCAAGGTCTGTACTGTCCAAGAGTTGCAGCAAGGTGCAATGCACTGTTCCCTTTGCTATCCAATTTACGGAAAACACTCTCAAGCAGGATCTTCCGTTTTAGTAGAAGTTGGTAAACATGGGGTTGCCTGTTCTCCACGGCTAATAATGCTACGTTTTTCCGCTCTGAATTGATGTCTTGGATCGCCATCGGAAATTTGTCCAGTATTTTCTCTACCATTTCCGTCACCCCCGTCTTTGCCGCTATTAGTATCGGAGTCTCCGCGATCCCTACATCATCATGAAACCCTTTTTCAAATGTGTCCGGCCATTTAACATGGATGTTGAATATATTGTTCAACTGGTAAAGTTGAAAATGTAACTCAGAAACTCAGGCTGTGTTGGTTTTTTTTTTTACTCTTCAGACTTAGAATTGGGAAATACGGACTTAACATTAAGGACTTAAGGAGGCGCTTCTTTTGTTTTTGTTTTTGCAGACTTGAGATATGTAGTTAGACTTCAACTCTATTTAAAGCTAAGAATTAGATCTGAAATAACTGTTCTTTTAGTCCAAACACATCCTTGAATTCAAATAACATCGGCCCAAGTGCCAAACCACTCTTTAGACTAAGTGGTTCTCCCTTCACTTTTATTTTTTTCTTTTCTTTACGAGGCATAGCCACTTTTAGAGCTGATTTTTTTTTTTTAAATCAAACAGCTTGAAGTCTGTTAATTTGAATTATCTGATTTGAAGTCTGAAAAATTTCCTATATTAGGTCCACCTAATTACAGAACTCATAGTCAAATTCAAATCAAAATCAAACAGCACAAAAGGAGGCCCTTATCTGAATTGAAGTCTGAATTAGAGCTCAAGTCTAAATAGACTTAAGATCAATTTTCAAAAAGCACAAAGGAGGCCCTTAACCAATTATTGTATTTCCTCAGGGGCAGTATTGCAATTCAAGCAACTAAAGGGTTCCATTAAATAAAGGCCACTGGTAACTACCATCCAAAATTGGATAAGGGCTGTGAGGTGATAAGGGCTGTTCAAAATAGGATAAAGGCCATAAGTGATATGGGCTGTTTCACTAATTTTATATATTTATTTTGAGGTCCCTAGAAGTTTTTTTTTTACTAACCACTTTTCCAAAGGGTACTAACCAAACCCCATCTTCTTCTCCATACAATTTTTGTTCCTTCATTAACCTTCAAACATAGTTTTCTGGACACCAGAAGCATTCTCCAGTAGCATCATTTTGATGTTATTAACATTGTGGATGGTGATGAATTTGGGAAGAAAGCTCCACTAATGGAGGATTCTTCTCAAAACACTTCGGAAGAGATTATTAGATCTTCCAACCCAATTAAACAAGAAAAATCTGAAGTAAGACAACCTATTAACAAGTTTATTCTTCGATTTTTAAGTTCAAAAATACTTTTTCTTTTTTTCTCTGTCGATGTTTGTTCTTACTGGTACGAGGGAACAATAAGATAAATGTTCTTTTTGGTATAGAGGAACACGATGACAAATGTTCTACCCAGAACAAGCGAACAATATGACAAATGTTCTACTAAGGATAATTGAACAAAATGATAAATGTTCTACCCAATATATAGGAACAAGATGATAAATATTCTAATAGGAAAAAGGAAAATTTTTTTACAAATGTTCTACTAGTGATAAGTGAACAAAATGATAAATGTTCTATCTAGTATATGTCCCACATAGTAGTTAAACTTTTCAACTAGGCTTAATAAATATGTCACACATCAACAGTAGGAACATTCTATATCATGTCCTATATTTTGTGAACGAATATTGGACCCCTATGTTTTATTCTTTTTCATAGAATGAACATTAGTCATTTTGTCCTACGGTATGGTAATGAACTAAGAAGCACGGACACTCCTCTAAGGGTGTCGTGTCCGTGTTGTGTCCTATTTTTAGTTAAAATTTTAAGGAAAAAAACTCGTGCCATGTCCATGTCCCCTCGCCGTGTCCGTGCTTCCTAGGTAATGAACAAAGGGACCATTGTCCTAGTATATATAACATAACATATGGTCTAATGTTCATTTCAACAGCGTAGAACATAACTTTGCCAAAAAAAAACTAAAATTATTTTTGTTAATATACTTGGGAAAATTTGAGTTGATAACATAAATTTTGAGAATACACAATGTTTTTTTTCAGAATCACCACCATCAACACCAGATCTATTACCGGGTGATAGAGATCAGAGAAAGAGAGGAACATCATATAAACTTCAATATTCTAAAATCTAAATTAAACACATTATTTAATTGAGGCCGACGTAAGTTAATATAAATCAAATGAATAATGAAAATAATTAAACCATAATGCATATGTGATGAATTTAAACTTGAATAAATTATTTGTCAATTTGTCCTACGGAATGGAAATGAACAAAAGAACCATTGTCCTAGTATATGATACAGAACATATGGTCTAATGTTCATTTCCACCGCGTAGAACATAACTTTGACAAAAAAAATTAAATTATTTTTGTCAATATGCTTAGAAAAATTTGAGTTGGGAACATAAATTTTAAGAATACACAATGCTTTTTTCAGAACCACCACCACCATCACCAGTTCTATTACCGGATGATAGAGAACAGAGAGAGAGAAAGAAAGATAGAGGAACATCATGTAGACTTCAATATTCTAAAATCTAAATTAAACACATTAGTGAATTGAGGCCGACGTAAGTCAATATAAATCAAAGGAATATTGAAAATAACTAAATCATAATGCATATATGACGTATGACTATACTCTAAAACTTGAATAAATTATTTATAATCTGTCCTACGGTATAAAAATGAACGAAGACATTATTGTCCTAGTATATGTAACAGAACATATAGCATGATGTTCATTTCCACTATGTAGAACGGTCTAATGTTCATACCCCACGTGTGGAACATTTGTGATGAAGTTCAGTTCCCGCGCGTGGAACGTTTGCTATAATGTGCTACGGTGCGGAGTAGAACATTACTTACGATGTTCGATTCCCGGTTGTGGAACATATTTTATACCCTCTACTCCTAATAGAATTATTGTAGTAGAACATTTATCATTTTGTTCACTTATCACTAGTAGAACATTTGTGAAATTATTTCCTTTTTCCTGTTAAAATATTTATCATCTTATTCCCATATACTGGGTAGAGCATTTATCATTTTGTTCACTTATCGCTAGTAGAATATTTGTCATATTATTCGCTTGTTCTGGGTAGAACATTTGTCATCGTGTTCCTCTATACCAGAAAGAACATTTATCTTATTGTTCCCTCGTACCAGTAAGAACAAACAGCGAACGAAAAAAATAAATCAATACAGTTTTGAACTTAAAAATCGAAGAATAAACTTGTTAATAGGTTGTCTTTATCTCAGATTTTTCTTGTTTGATTGGGTTAGAAGATCCAATAATCTCTTCCCAAGTGTTTGAGAAGAATCCTCCATTAATAGAGTTTTCTTCCCAACTTCATCACCATCCACAATGTTAATAACACCAAAATAATGCTTCCGAAAAATGCTGCCGGTGACCGGAAATTTATGTCCGGAGGTTCATGAAGGAACAAAAACTGTATGGGGAAGAAGAAGGGGTTTGATCGGTGATGGTTTTCTCTTTGAAAGTGGGATAAAAACCCTTTTTTCCAACAGCCCATATCCTAAGGTTTTTAAAATAAAATACTAAATTAATTAAGGACTTTTTTATAATTTTTAAAACTTTAGTTGTAGTCAAACTGGTTTGACCTCAGTTTGACTCACATCCCTTATCCATATCCATATGGTCTATAACATGCTTAATTAATACCTTTTCTTTTCTTATCTTTCTTACTGGGAACTTCAGCATCACTTGGTGTTGGTGGTGGTGGTTGTTGTTGTTGTTGGCGTAGAGCATCAAAGGCTTTGGTTTCTCCCTCAATGTGTGGCTTCTGTGGGTCCCCGCCGTTACTATCGTACTCCCAAGCAAAAACTCGTTCAACCAGTTCTTCCATGATTTGAACTGCCCATGTGTGTTTCTCTTTCTTCTCTTTTATTTTCCTCACTCTAGTAAACCCTGATCAACAATATAACACACCTCCGTCACGGGATCAAAATTTTTTTTTTTCAAGTAGCAAGTCTGTTTTTTATAAGATTAGATGCTAAAAGAATTAATCTCGCGTCTAAACTGTAAACAACAATAGACACTATTATCTATCCTTTTTTTTTTTTTCTTGCGGATAACTTCCGCGAGGTCTCTTATCACGGATAACTTCCGCACCATGGAACAATTACACGTGTACTCCAGAGCTCTTAACGCTCTCTCAAACTACTAGCTAACCTTTGAGTTCTGGGATGTAAGAGGCTCTACTGGCCCTGCATCCAACGTGAGTTTGGGGTACAATTAAGGACCTCCACTGGCCCTGCCCTAAGAGATCAAAACTTCTCTTGTACATCAAGTTATTTACATCTTTATTAGAGTATTTTTTGCTTTACCATCCTCTCAATGTTTTCCAAACATTGGGATTTAGGAACATCCTTATAGTGTGTTTGGAAATAGGATTCTGAGAGGGATATTATATTGTGCCTTTGTGAGGATTAGAAATTTATTTAGAAACTTAGTCCCCATAAAATTCATCTCTAAAATTCTACACCCAAACACACTATTAGATCAAAATTCTACAGTGGTTAGTTTGATTATGTTGCAACAAAATAAAAATTATGAACTTGAAGAATCCGATAAAAAAAAGCTGAAGAATCAATCACCCTTTGTCGAATGATAAAAAAAATTAAATTATGACGTGACAAAATGTGATTGATTTTTTAACTGACACACGTCACACATCCCCCTAAATTTGCTAAGAAATTTGTAGTGGTACACACCTAATCCAAGAACAACTAACAAAGCCTTCATTGTAAGTTGGAAGAAATTGAAGCAGGTCGTGTAGTTGGGTGGATATAACTGATGGTGTGGTGGGGCCAACGAGCCATTACTCCCAAGCCCTTCATTCTTGACCTGTAATTGCTCGTCTTTCTCACTCCAACATCTACCCGCTCCTGAAGTACCTGCTTCAACAATATCACCCATTAATATTAGTACACGTGTCAATTCGTGTTTCATTGTTCTTTTTCTTCGAACAATGATCTTTCAAGAATATTTTTACTTTGTCAAAATTTATTGATATAAGACTATGGATATTTCCATAACTTTTGGTCTAATTGTTCACTACAAATTTCATAAAATGAACTGTCCGCAACTTAAAACTGTTAAATCAGTGTTGTCGGCCATACTTAATCAACAAGTCATTTTGCATTGTCGGTCGTATGAAACCGACAGTATAAATTTGAATTGTGTAGATTTAGTAAAAAGTTGTATAGAAATATCAGTGGTCATAAAATAATATTCTTTTACTGTTTTAATTGTGAGAGTGTGCAAGTGCATTTGAAAACTATAACAATTAATTAGAAAATAAATATTAGGTGTTGATGCTTACAGCTGGCAGATTTTCGTTGCACTTGACGGGGGTTCTCTGTGTCTATTGTGTGGTCATCCCCGACTCGTTTGCGACTAACTGCATGGAAATGCATGCCAAAAAACAAAAAACAAAATCGTTTCAAACTATTATGAAATGCTAGAGATCAGACTATGTTTTCGAACTATATTAGGAGACTCATGATCTATAATTGACGTATGTGGTGTGAAATAATGGACCATGATATCAATATATGTTCTAATAACATGAAATTAGGCTGTAACCCCAATTCTAGCTATGCTTTAACTTCCCACCCAGCTAACTTTGGCTTTTTAAATGCAACCTAATTTTTTTTGTCTTTTGTACACATGACATTTTCAACTCTTTGACTTGGTTTTTATTTTTTTATTGACATATTTGCACTTCCTTTGTTTGGAAAGGAAGTAATAGAGAGAAAATTTTAGAGAGAGAAATTTTAGGGAGAGAAAAAGAGATCAAAGGTGCGATGACTAGGGGCTGCCTTCTTCACCATTTTTTTCGGCGGGTTAGATCTGTCGGCGATCACTTCATCCTATTCTTCATCTTCTTCATCAGCATCATCTTCTTCTTCTCTTCTTTTTATAGAGAGAGAAAGAGAGATTATAGGTGATGGGACTGCCTTCTTCACCATTTTTTTGGCGAGTTAGATCTGCCGGCGATCACTTCATTATCTTCTTCATCTTCTTTTTCTTCTAGAGAGAGAATTTTAGAGAGAAAGAGAGATTGTAGGTGATGAGGGATGCATTCTTCACCATTTTTCCGGCAAGTTAGATCTGCCGGCGATCACTTCATTATCTTCTTCTTCTTCTGCTCTATCTTCACCTTCATCTTCTTCATTTTCTGTTAAAAAAAATAATATGCAACTGATATGCAACTGAGATGCAAGAGTGAGGTGCATCTGACATGCAAGTGAGATGCAAGTAAGGTGCAAACGACACGCAAGTGAGGTGCAAGTAATGTGAAGTGATGTGCAACTAATGCAAGTATTGTGCAAATGAGGTGCAAGTGAGGTGCAATTGTTATGCAAGTGAGGTGCAAGTGTGGTACAACTGACATGCAAGTGAGGTGCAACTGACATGCAAGTGAGGTGCAAGTGGGACGCAAGTGAGGTGCAACTGACCTGCAAGTGAGATGCAAGTGAGGTGCAACTGACATGCAAGTGTTGTGCAAGTGAGGTGCAAGTGTTATACAAGTGAGGTGCAAGTGAGATGCAAGTGATGTAAAGTGAGATGCAAGTGAGGTGCAATTTAGATGCAAGTGAGATGCAAGTGAGGTGCAAGTGTGTGAAGTGCTATGCAAGTGATGCGCAACTGTGTGAAGTGAGATGCAAGTGAGGTGCAAGTGTGTGAAGTGTTATGCAAGTGATGCGCAACTATGTGAAGTGAGATGCAAGTGAGGTGCAAGTGAGATGCAATTGACGTGCAACTGTGTGAAGTATTATGCAACTGAGGTGCAAGTGAGATGCAACTGTGTATGCAAGTGCTATGCAATTGTGCTCTTGTGTTTTGAGAAACAAATCGACAACTAATCTAGATTATATCATATCTGGAATTTAAAGCAATAGAAAACCTAGATAAAAGCAAATATTCGGAAAAAAAAAACTTAGATCTCAACTCCGTCGACCGTCTTCTCGTTCTTTTTTTTCTCTATCTATCTCTCTCTCTCTCTTTCTCTCACTGATCTCAACTCCGTCGTCTTCTCTGTTCCATCGTCGTTAGTTCTTCAAATCCTCCAAATCGAAAATGCCATTTTCGTTTCTCTCTCTTCCCTTTCTTCTCTCTTTGGTTTTTAAGGGAGGGTATTATTGTCTTTTACTATTTTTTGGGTTTTATTTAAAATGTTAAAGTTGGGTGGGTGGAACCTAAATCTAGGGCTAATTGTGGGTTTATTTTCCCATTCCTGTTCTAATAACCATATCATATAATTTGTTAATGTAATCTGAAAATATATGGTCCATCTGGCCGTTCCTTTTGAAGGGCGACTTGATCTCTACTGATCAATCGAGTTAATGACGACGAAATCTCTACAGGCTCTTGAAAAAAATTTAACATTTAACACATGAAGTTTATATTAAGTTTGTGGGCATCCAACTCAAAACCAATTGGCAATGAGTGGTGTGACCCAGGATCATTATAAATTAAGTTTGCTAGGCTCTCATATCCCATGTGTGACTATTCTTATCACGCCCCTTCACGTGTGGCGTTCTTTTGCGCCTAACACGTGAAACACTTTTTTTAGGTGGTGGGGAGCACGTGTGACCTTTGGGCCTATCACGTGTAGGCCTGCGCTCTGATACCATATTAAGTTTGTGGGCATCCAACTCAAAACTAATTGGCAATGAATGGTGTGACCCGAGATCATTATATATTAAGTTTGCTAGGCTTTCATATCGTATGTGGGACTATTCTCATCAGTTTAAGAGTTCTTCGCACCGATGACAAGAATTAGCTGCTTCAATATTTGGAAGAATGTGAGGCAAGTCCTGTAGTTCCTTGGGTAGTACTTATTAGAACCATTCTGATCTTCTCCAGAGTACTCCTTCACGCGCGAAACATAGTTGTAGTTCGTGTCCTCAGTAAGCTGATCCACAATTATACCTAATAATATTTTAATTAACCAAATAAACAATCAATTAACATATGGGAGAAGAGAGATCTAGAGAGAAAAAATTCTAGAGAGAGTGTTTGTGTGTTCTTACAATAGTAAATGATGAGATCTAATCTTGCAAGACGACTTCCACTTTTGAAAGCAGAAGGGTTTAGGGCAAGAAGGTGGAGTGGTGAAAGACCCCTGTCGTTGTTATAGCTAACAAGATCTTCGTATAGTCGAATTATTTGGAATGCCAAATCTAGCAAGAACCCCAACAGATCCAAGAAGTTTAATTTCAATACACATTGTATGTGAGTGATTTGCATGTGCATGTAAAATGGTGAAGCTAAATTTAATAGCTAGAAGATCATTGTCGAAAAAAATTACTCTTTAAAGTATCTCTTCACATACCCACATGTAGGTGTAAGAAGAGCGTAAGAATAAAATACATAAAAGTAGATAATGTAAAAGATTTAAGAATGTTGGTAAAAATACGCAACCAATTTATCCTTTAGTGGTGGCAACGCTACGACGTACATACAGACCCAATTACATACAGCTTAAACGACTTATTTAGAGTCACTTTCAAACCTCATTCAAATAGTAAACATGTTATAGGTTGAATAAATTTGCACCTCAGAGATGGAGTTGCTACTCACCAAAGTATTCTCCCATGATTGCACAATGAAGAATGGTTTCCCCATCATTCCTTCTACAATAAGAGTAATAATCCCTGTTTCGTGACATTAAATCTTCACGGTTTTGAGACATAGAATGTAAGCAGAGAAACGCTTGTTTCTTGCCATGGAGAGCAGCCAAGAACAACGGCGTCTCGCCGTCGTGGTTGCGAGCTCCAATCAAACTAGAGTCTCTCGCCGCAATGCATTCGCACATCTCTACGCTACCCAGTGCTGCCGCTAAATGAAGTGGTGTATTCCCTCCGTGATTTTCCATCTTCAGTATCTTTGACGCATTTTCATTAGAAATTAGATCAACTAACCTCCGAACAGTCTCTACTTGGCCATCGAAAACCGCTACATGTATTAGCGTGTCTCCTGATCTAGTGATCTTGATCTCCTGAGCCACGGGATTCTGATAATCCGTCACGACGTCATCCCAAAGTCCTCTCATGGCCTTCTTGAACATTGTTTTCTTGATGGTCTCAATACTGACATTCTCATTCGTCATTTCTCTTCCTTCGGAGGTAATTACCGGCGGGTTGCTAAGTTCAGACGCCATGGAAGGAAGGGAGGTAGGTTGAGGAGAGAACAGAAGGATGTAAGCATTTTATACTTGAGTATTTTACTTTCAAAAAGAAGAAAAAGCAAAAGATCTAAAACTAAAAACATCTACCAACACAGAGTAAGTAAATCTTCTTCTAGGCTCAAAGTATATTTTGTAGCTTCTTTCTCACTCCAACTACAAAGTGGATTCTAAAATAACCAAACATAAAAAAAAATTCATACATTCTACTACTAAAGAAGTAGGCCTTAGCTTAGATTGCCCTAATCTTTAAAAAAGAGAATAGTAAAAGCAAAAAAGAGGTAAAGATTAATTATCTCCACAAATCCAACACTGCTAAAATGATGAATTTGAAGACCAAATTAAAATCCATCCTATCTGTTCTTAATGTGTTATGATTTCAAGCAACCAAACTCTTTATTCTTACACTGTTCCAAAACAATTTGAATCCAAGGTGTGATGATAAATTAACCCAAGCTGAAACTTTGTTACTGAGGTGCCCGGCCGAAAAGCTTCCCTAGCTGAAAATTTAAGCAGATAAGAGTGCTCCTTGTGTGTGTGTGTGTGCTGTTGTGAAGTATTATTTATATTATGCTAAAAATCAGAAGCAGAATGAAAACTATAATTTGCGTTGGATTCATTTTTAGTATAAGTTATAAGTAGTGAAGACGGGTTTATGTTTAGCATTGTTTAGGATTCGTTTCTAGCAAAAACATTAGCACAAAGAAAACATCAATTTGCTTCTTCCATTGTTGACCCATCTGGAATTTCTTTATTACCCTCATCTGTACCTCCAGGCTCTGTAGGTGAAGGAAATACATTTACTATCATCTCCACCAACTCTTCAACTTTTTCGTTCTCCAAGCGTTCCTCACACTCCTCAATAATCTGCCGACATGGAGCACAGTAACAGAAGAAAATAGTAAGGATTTGTCAAAACAAAATCACTTTGTCTATATATGTGAGAATCTGAAGGACCCGCTAAACTGGATCAGAGGAATCTAAGGAAGCTTCAGAGCATCTAGTCAGAAGGTGGAACAAAGGTAAAATATACACATGCTGAGTAATCGAGATTCTGCCATTGGAAGGCTATCACCTAGACGTTCTCCTAGGCTAGTAATTAAACCTGATGGATGATCTTAAACATCTGTTCTAGTCCTATAAACATGTGATTTTTTTTGTTTTTTCATTTTTGTTTTTCTATCACTTGAAAGAATGTGAGGGATCAGAGAATCAACGTACAGGATACAGGGTCAAAGGTCCAGTATAAGAGAGATTCCAAGGACTAGTTAAGCCGTACTCTCAAGTCTGAAGAGTCTCCACCATGGTTCACAAACCTCCAAACCAACATGACTTGGGGTTGCTTGATACTCCATGTTGAAAATTGTAAGTTTTCCTATTACTCCGAGTCTCCGACCCCATAAACGTAGGGCGCAGCCCTCCATGATTTTTACACATCATAAACAGCCTAGTGGGTGGTTTTTAGCTGTCGGTTTTGAGTTTTCTGATATGAACTTCACATATAGACCCATGATATTCAACCCAATATGCAAAAAATGCAAAAAAAAAAAAAAAAAACACAATGACAAAAATCACAATCCAGGTTCTTGTGTATATGCCAAATAAATAAGATTTCAGACTTGAAAAGCATTTTTCTACTTTTTATAATTATTTTAATTCTTACTTGGGAGTTTTTGAGGGGATTTTCAAGTGATTAAAGTGTCTTAGGTCTCTCATCTGATTCAGATTATCCAATTCGTAACCATCCTAGAGGATTTTTGTTTTTTTTTTTTGTTTTTTTAAGGTTGATCAGCCTGGAGGATGCACGAGATCAATTTAAGACCTCGGACACATACTTAGCGTTAGCCCCATCACCTACAAGTGTGGCTTTTTGTGTTTTATTAAACCTACCTTAGGTTTCACTATTGGTGAAGTGAACCAACTATATTGACGAAACTCATTAGTCATCGCAGTTGCTTTTGATTTCTCCCCAGTGAAAGCGGAGATTAATTCAAAGTATTTAAAGAGGGCTTTCTTGAAGTGAGAACCCCAAAAAAAGCTTTTTTGGGATTTTGGGTACTAATTTCAAGCAATCCCTACAGTTCACAGAGGAATAGTTAGAAGTCTAAAAGGAGAGTTCAATAATGAAAAAGAAACTCTAGTTCATGTCTTAACTGAATAACAAGATTTCAGACACTTTTTAGGCCTGGAAATGTCTGAATTGAGCACCACCTCCTGAGATGGCGGTTGTGGATCTTGGAATAATTCATTAATAAAACTTAGAGAAAGAGAGCCAATTACAGAGCTAGAAGAGTGTAGGAGCCTGAGGAGGTGATATTTTATTTATAGAAAAAAGGAAATGAAATTTGACAAGAAAAATCCTAGTCTATATATTTTTGTGCACTAGTCTGTACGTCTATAGATTACACACTCTAGTGGTTATGGAATCCACAAGAAAGAAGTCTAGTATTCTTTCATTTCCAGTTCTCCTAACAAAGTACAAACTAGAAATAAGTTCCATTACATTTATGGCATGCAGATATTAATTGAATAAAGAAGAGTAAGCACTAGATAACCGAAAATGCTTAAATGTCTATGCCCATGTGGAATCATAAACTACTGCTAGAGGTTCTAACTATGTAAGCAAGCTTCAACAGATTATATTTGTCAACTGTGTACGATAAGAACTAATTGAAAAAAAGGAATTTCAAAGTAGACATTACCGGGTAAATTTCAACCATAGATGATGGCCTAATGTTAATGATATTTAGCTTCTCTGCTTTTGCAAGTTTATACTTCTCACATCCTTTCAAGAACTCATTGATGCTTTCTCGCGTCTGATTGCAAGCAGCACTTTCGACCAAATAATCATAAACCTAACATGCAGAATGAGTATGTGATTGAGTTACGTATATGAGCAGCCTAGTTATTCTGTAAAAGGAAAAAACATCTCAGCGCACATCATGATAAAAGAAGGTCTTACCTGGAACTCAGAAGGAGATACAGGAGCAATTACTCGTGTGGGGTCTGTTGAAGCTCCTCTAGATCTTAAAAAGTCAAGTACTTCAAAATTGGTAAGTGCACCACCATTGGCTTTTTTTCTACACAAGATCATGTGCTATTTAAAATAACAATAACCAAGCAAAAACTAAAATTATTAAGCTTTTCAAAGGTATAAAATTTTAGTAAGATCGTAAGAAACGTACATTTTCATTGCGGAACGAGAGTCAAAGACTTGCAATATTATTGACCAATTACCCACTTGCAGGCAGGCAGGCGTTACCCGTTTTCTACATCAATCTACAATGGAACCAATAATGATCAGGAAAATTAGTAGAACATAAAACAAAAACAGAAGCTATAATAGTCTTACAAAACTAAAAGAAAACCAAATACTTGGATAATAGAGTAGAAAGAGGAACAGGTCATTGATGAGGAGCAAAGAAAACCAAAACTGGGATCTTTGGAAGTTAAACCTTCATGCAAAAATATATGGGGTGTTGTGTACAGAGAACCTAAGGTATCTTTGGAGTTATTGATTTTCTTTTTTAAATCAATATTGAACATTGATCAAACAATTGATGTGCACCTGTTTACCGTATCCGAGGTAAGCTCATAACTGACCTGTTGAATGATCTAAAGCTGGGATGAATTACGATTTGTGCAGAAGTCCTAAATTCCTAACTGAAACAAAGTTACAAACTTATAATTCAAGAGAAAGATTGTTCAAGGAGACTAACATCCTAGAGATTGTAAGTATGAAACAATTTGAAATTTCGTTGAAAAACATGATGCAGCATAAGAAACATATCAAAACAGAAAACAGGTCTGCAAAGACTAACAAAGTTTTTGTGATTCAAAACAATCCACTATACTAAATTGCTCAAAATGTAAATAAAAACTTGTATCCATAATTACAAATGATTAAGAAATCTGTTTCTGCAGTAAGTAAGATGCCTAAACACAATCCAAATATGAAAGAGAAAGTGTGAAAAAAGAGAAGATGAAACAAGGTAGTAAGATACCCACAAACACAAAAATGAAGAACAAAACAGTAAACCATGAAATAGAACTGGGAAAAGATTTTGTTTTCTTGAATGATCAGGTCATAAAAAGGAAGATAATCAAAGAAAAAGACTACCTCTCTTACCAAAGGTCCTTAACCCTGCTTCAAAGTTTAAACAGAGCAACTTGAGAGCTTCCTTAGTACCAATGCCAGAAATAAAAGTAGGTAAACACTCAAAACAAAACAACAATTAATTACACTATCCAATTCGACAAGAAATACGTGAAATTGTTAAAAAAAGAAAACAAACAAACAAATTTATTGAATTGTTATGAGCACCAAAATTCACGAGAAAAAAATCACCAAAACAGAGAGAGGGGGATGGAGAGGGAGGGAGAGAGAGAGGGGGGTGGGGACGGCGGGGACTTACCTGCGCCAGCCACGTAACCACCTCCGGTAAGCGTATTCTGCGAGTTAACTGCTAGTTCTGGGTTGATTTAGAAGTTTTTAAATGCGCTGGTTTGAGTATGTTCTCCTCATCATGTAGATTATCTTCTCCAAACATTAGCCCCTAGATGCATTGCATGTGGGCCCACAAGCCTGGGTTTTTTTATGGGAATATATAACCTCCCGAGATATATGTCAAGTTATATATAGCCCCCTTTATATAATCCCCATTGTGGGGCCCACATATAATGCATATAAGAGTTAATTTTTAGAGAGGATGTTCTCCTCACTGTGTATTTCATCATATTCAAAAATTAGCTTGTTCTAAAACTTATAACATCCTCAAATTATCCCTTAAAAAATTTGCAAAGTTTAAACTTTTATTTTGACCGTTGATTTAAAACAGACAGATTTGAGGTTAGAAGTTTTAGAATAGAGTGATTTCAAGTAACTATATTCTCATTAACCAGATCATTTTCCCCAAAAAAATTATCCATGAATGCATTGCATATGGGCCCCACAAGGTTTTTTTTATAAGGGGACTATATAACTTGACCCTATATATATACGGTGATGCTACACTTACTGCAAAGTGTACTGCCAACCTTACTGCAAAGGCTATTTAGGAGGATATTTGCGTCAATTTGGGAATTAAGCAAATCACGAGGGGTGTGAGATTATTTGAGAACCGTAGGATGACTTTGCAGTAAGGTTTGCAGTAGGAAAATGCAGTAAGTTTAACATTTTCTATATATATAACTGAAATCTTATATGTCATATGTCATTCTTTCAATCATTTTGCTTGTGTTAATTCTCAACAATTCTCAAAATTAATTTTTCAAAATTTAAAAATTATTTAGAAAAATAAAAAAAATTAACATTGAGTAAAAACCATATTACTAATTATTATACACTAAATAAATAGAAAATATTAAAATTACATGCATAATTTTAATAAAAATTCCGGCACGCGGGGTTATAGAGACTAGTTCATATGTATAATAACCCAAGAGAGCGGTTATTGCACCCCTCATTAAGGAGCCCAATAATGACCCCTCCATCTCATCCGTTAATTAACTTGAAATAAATGGTTAGATCAGCACTGATATGGCGCATAAGAGAAATTGAAGTTGGGTTGTTTCAATTTATCGGCCTTAAATCTTTATTATATTATAATTGAAGTCGATTACGCCACTTGGCAATCCCACAAGTGTTCTCAAGCGTTTTCTAAACATTGGTGATGCCACGTCAACAGACTTCTGTTTAGAAACCCTTCAAATGGATGTGTCCCTATTCTCACCTCATATGTGCCCCGTCAAATTAGTTTACAATGTTTGAGATTAATATCCCCAAAATCCCTCTCTATCTCAACCGTTACTAACAAATCATATAAACCCCTAAAATCTATCTGCCCAAATCATATAAATCCCTAAAATCTATCTGCCCACGTCATTAACCTCTATCTCAACCGTTACCAACAAATCAATAGATTAATGCGCCACGTCATTAACATCTCAACAATTTCGTCCTTTTAAACAACACAAGACAAGACTTCACACCGTTTCAAAATCCAAAACATGCTACTCTGAACCGTTTCAAAACAGTGTATACAATCATTTGAAGATGGTTTTCAGATCAGAAAACATTAACACAACGCAATTGCATCTCACAACTACACATCAAGAATTCTGCAAACTCAAAGTAAGTACCCTTTCTTTTGAATTTTAGGGCAAAATTATTGCTTCATTTTCAATTTTAGGGCAAGACCCATATGTTGGTATCTTTTTAAGTATAGAAAATTTAGTGATGTTTATAAGATTGGTATTGTTAATAGTTTTCTGTTACCTGATCATGATCAACCACAACCAGAAGTAAATAAGTAATTATCGATCAGAACNATAATCTTTACATTATATTTTATTGTTAGTAATACTAATATTTATTTAATCTTTCAGATACATGTTGCGGATGAAAGTACAAGACCGTACTGGAACAGCTATTTTTGTTGCCTTTGACAAAGAAGTGGAGAAGTTAATTCTGCAACCAGCAAGGGACCTATTACAGATATATGAAACGGTAAAATAAAATCTATATGTAAATAATTTAAAAATAAATAATATAATACAAGATTAAACTTTGATATTGAAATGAATAACAGGAAAATGGCCCTGAAAAGGTATCGGCTATCCTCAATGATGTTATAGACTATGAACGAGTTTTTCAGATAAAATTGAATGAGTACAACGTTAAACAAGGGAATCAAAATTTCACCGTGGCAAAGATCCTACCCGTGCAGATTATGTTGGAATGCAGATATGCTCTTGAGCAAACAGAAAAGGTAAGAATATTTAATTCAAACAAATTATCATTCAAAATTTTAATTATTAATTTTTCAATGTTCATGTAGGGAGCAAAAGAAAACGATGAGACCCTAGAGGAACAACAACTTGATTCGGCGGACAAAAATAGAGTGCACAATGAGTCATCAGAATACATTGGTGATGAATATCCCAACAAAAAGATTTGTAAAGGGATAAATATGAAGGTAAAAGATATTTAATTTCTCTTTTATGATCAAATAATATTAAAATTAGTATGCACTCAGCCGTAATATACTTACTCTTGAAATTATACTAACGCGACATAATTTTATGATTACAGGGAAAAGAAGTCAACAACACATCAAAGTGGACAAAAAATAATTGGAGAAGTAAACTATACCAAGAAATATTATTTGTCATATATTCTGAAAATGTTGATATGGTGAATGAAAAAATTGACATCCTTATTAATTATATACAATCAGTACATTGGATTAACATTTTTATTACTTCTGTCGAAAAAACAACTATTATCTAATTTATAAATCTAATTTCATATTAAAATCTATGATTAAATTTATATTTATTGAATTTCAATGAATACAGTTCTCTGAACCTATATTTCAAATTAATGATCCGTGCTTAGAATAGCGTTAAGATTTGTGAGAGTTTATGTGAATCTGACAAGTGGCATGGTAGGGTTACTAATTTTTTATTTTGTAAATTGAGTTAATTAATTAGTTAACACCAGTTATTTGCTTTATTTATTTTAAATTTATAAGATTTATAGGCTTTATTAGAAGTTAAGAACAACGGTATTAATACATATTTTAATTTCTTATATAAGACTTCGTCCACTGCTAAATAACATTTTAAGCAATCTATGATCAAAGAATGTAAAGATTATGAACTCCTCACCTAGATCCATTTAGAAGAGATCACTTCACAGTATAACTTCTAACCACATTATTTAAAGGTTAAATTGGAGTGGGACTGAGTTCCAATGACAATCACTTAATATGAAAAAAGGATCTCCAAGTAAGTGAAAACAAAAGGCACTACAAATAGATGTATATAAATTTTTTAAAATTTAAGTTACATGATACTTTGAATGCATTTTTCAAACTCAATAGTATGTTTTAAAATAATCTGTTGTAGATATGGTCTATAGCTATGTTGGATATGAAAAGGCGAAATTAAAAGTCCCTTACGAAGTACAATATGTTAATCATCTTTCTTTTGGTTACAAACTGAAATATCGAACAATCAGATCTAATATTACATTCTTTTTTAAAAAACAAACAGGTTGCAGTACAAATGAATGGATTACCAACCATCATACGCGTGGACACATGGTCTCTTAACAAAGTTGAACAAAGACTATATGGACAAACCTCTAAATGGCAAAAGTAAATATAAATAAAGTTGATAGATATATGTGCTAAATGATATGATTTATTAATTATGAGTCAATTAGCGTGTTGTATGCACGGACTCATTTTGAGTGGAATGCTCTACTTAACATATAATGAAAAATCATATCAACAGTTTAATAGAAATCAAACGAGCAGGATTGAACCAATGTATTTGACTGTATATTTAATGTATTGTAAACTGAACATCATCACTCTTAGTATTTAATAAATATTTATCTATACTATATATTATATTGTTTAAANTAACTAGATTCTAATAATTACATATATATATATATATGAGAGCGGTTATTGCACCCCTCATTAAGGAGCCCAATAATGACCCCTCCATCTCATCCGTTAATTAACTTGAAATAAATGGTTAGATCAGCACTGATATGGCGCATAAGAGAAATTGAAGTTGGGCTGTTTCAATTTATCGGCCTTAAATAAAATATATAATCGGCTTCACAGACATGTGTCGTCGATGTGACAATTCATCAAACTTACTCCCTTTTTCAAACAAAAGTCTCTCTTCTTCGGTTCCTCCTATCCCTACCACTGAAACGTCTCTGCAAGTTTTGGGGTTTTTTTTCCTCTCCTCTTTCAGTCGCCGTCGTCGCTGCTCCGACGGTGGAACATCAGTGAAGAAAATATAATCGCTTTCCCATCCCTACCACCGAAACGTCTCTGCAAGCTTTGGGATTTTTTTTCCTCCTCTCTTTCAGTCGCTGTCGCCGCTGCTCCGATGGTGGCTTCGCTAAAGGAATAATACTCAAAACTTGGACTATTTCAAACGGACAAAGTACATAGGCGTTTATAGTAGATCTGGATGGCTGAAAATAACAATAAGGTATTGATCCAATACTGGGATTTTACCCTTTAAAAATCCCATCCGTCTAAAAAGATCTTGAAGATCTTCATGGTTCGCATCTTCCAATCAGATCCACCCTTAATTAAAGTTGCAGGGCCCATTAAATAAGAGAGGGAAAATAAACTCAAAGAGAATCTTAATCCAGGGTAAGACCGTAAGAGTTGCGTGACAACAAGAGAGAGGAAAACCAATAACTCCCCAAAACTTGATTCCTTGGTAGTGACGAAGTGTAGAAGAAAATGGGTTTCAGATAGGTTCTGTTTGAAGAGAGAAATCATGTGGGTTCAATCGCTGGCAGATGTTGACTTTTTTTACTTTTGAAGCCGATAAATTAAAGATAAAGCCAAATTCAATTTCTCATCCCTGCCACGTCAGTGCGTAATCCAGCCGTAAATTAAACGAAAATGAACAGACAAGATGGAGGGGCCTTCATTGGGCTCCCTAAGAGGGGGTTCAATAACCCCTCTCATAACCCAATGCCCTTATTACAAATCAGTGATTTTTCACACCCTCAATCATCTTGGGACTAATCTCAAAATGCAATGCTACGCCTTAATAAAGTAAAGAGCAATACTACAGGGACACCAGATTTTGACACCAAAGATTACATCTGTTTATTTTATTGATTGAAAACCAATCATAACAAAGCATTAATTCTATTTCAGCCCCTCATTCCACTTTTAAAAATCAGATGTAATATTTGGTGTCAAATTTTGGTGTTATTCTAGCAAAACTCTAAAGTAAAACGTCGAGGCACCTCATTAAAGGTAGCTCTAATAAGATCAAAATACAAAGGTAACTGTGATGCAGCAACGAGCACAATAGGTAAACAAGTCATTGCATACAATGGATACGCCGCATATCTCAACTTATGCGTAAGAATAAAGAAATGACCAGCACAGAAGGATACCAACAATGAAGCTAAAGAGATGAAAAGCAAAGATAGACCCAAAAAGAGTTTTCTAGGCAAACCTCTAGCAAAATCTTGCTCATGAATTTTAGAAGTGAGAATCGAAAGAAATGTGATCATGCAAGTGACTGAGCAGCAAAGTGCAACGAGCGAAGAGATGGCGAAGGCGTGGAATGCTGGCTTATTTTCGAGGTTTGGTGCACCGGTGTCGCTCTTCACTCCACCTGGTACAGCTGCTGCAGTTGTAAAGGACACTGTTGCGTTGAGCGCAGCAACGACCGTGCATGACTTGGATATCTTGTTTAGCCATTCCCCTCCTTTAACCAAGTCTTTGTGTGTGTCTGTGAATACTTGTCTTGCTGTATTGAACAAAGAAACTTCGTGGCATGGAATATTCTTTACGTACTGGATCAATAAAAATAAAAAAAATAAAAAAAAAAGAAGCCATATGTATGAGTACATAATTGGAATAATAATTGATAAAACTTCTAGCTAGATGACTAGAATAATTAGACGTAGCTAACCCAGTCTTAAATTCCAACCGCCAAACTGGCCAGATTTTAACTCAATCATATCGCAATTAAACAAAAAGGATTAGGGTTGATGTTTTCTGATCCGCCACTAATACAACTTGCATACTCAAAATTATGCAAAATAAATCAGCACGCATATGGGTTCCTACAATTGAATTTGCTTACCATGAACTTTAATACCTTACTGAACATCATCAAAGTATACTTACTTGAAATGCAAATAAGCTTTAGAAAAGTGTAGATGTTCAAAATTATGCAAAATGACTATGCAAGTTACAGCTTGCATACTATGTAGATCATCCTAACCGAAAATTACATGGTTATAACTTAGAGCA
>MVGT01003685.1:292078-317793 GCA_002174775.1 Macleaya cordata
AGTTGCCCATTCTTATGGACAACTTTAAAGTTAAAGTTTTAAAATGAGTTGATTTTACACAAAAATGATTTATACAGAGAAGAGATCATCCTCACATCATTAGATCTTTTTTCAGGGTTTTGTGATTGACCACTTTGCCCGCTCTAAAAATAATTCCTAGATCCGCCACTACACCTATATGAACTAGTGTCTTCTGAATTCTGATTCCAAGAACCCACTTCTTTATTCTTAAACGGTTTGATTTGCAAACATTCTAAAATCAGTTTGAATCCAAATTGCTTATAAACTTACCCAAGCTGAAGCTTTGTTACTGAGGCGCCCCACTGAAAGGATTCCCTAGCTGAAATGTTAAGCAGATTGAGTGCTTTTTGTGTGTGTGCTGTTGTTGTGAAGTATATTTATATTATACTGGAATCATAAGCACAAAGAAAACCATAATTTGCTTTGGATTCATTGGTCATGTAATATATAGGTAATGAACATGAGTTTTTTTTCTTTTTTTTATCCATAATGAACATGAGTTTATGTCTAGTATTTTTTTGGACTCATTTCTAGCAAAACAGAAGAACAAACAAAACATTAATTTGCTTCTTCCATTGTTGACGCATCTGGAATTTCTTTATTACCGTCATCTGTACCTCCAGGCTCTGAAGGTGAAGGAAATACATTTACTATCATCTCCACCAACTCTTCAACTTTTTCATTCTCCAAACGTTCCTCGCACTCCTCGATAATCTGCACATGTGGAACACAGTAACAGAAGAAAATAAGTTAGTATTTGTCAACAAAAAATCACTCTGTCTATACATATGAGAATCTGAATGACCGTTAAACTGGGGCAGAGGAATATAAGGAAGCTTCAGAGTGTATAATCAGAAAGGTGCAACAAACGTAAAATATAAACATGCTGAGTAATCGGGATTCTGCCATTGGAAGGCTATCACCTCGATGTTCTCTTATGCTGCTTGAAACTAACCCTGATGGATGATCTTAAACATCTGTTCTAGTCCTTTAGACACGTGTTTTTTTTTTTTCATTTTCTTGTTCTATTTTTTCATTTTTCTATTTTTTTTGTAACTTAAAAGAATGTAAGGGATCAGAGAATCATGCCTACAGGCTCAAAGTTCCATCATAAGAGAGACTCCAAGGACTGGTTGAACTATACTCTCAAGTCTCAAAAGTCTCCACCAAGGTTCACAAACCTCCAACCAACATGGGGTTGCTTGATTGAGCTTTGACACTGTTGTTGAAAGCCTAAGATTTCCTACAATTCCAATACCCATTATCCTCGGTGCAACCCTCCATTATTTTTAGTTTTTACACATCATTAACAGCCCAGTGGGCGGTTTTTAGCAGTCGGTTATGAGTTTCTGATATGAAATTCACAAATAGACCCATGATATTCAATCCAATATGCAGAAAATGCGAGAAAAAGGCAATGATTTATCACAATCCAGGTTTCTTATGTATAGGCCAACTAAATAAGATTTCAGATTTAAAAAGCATTTTCCTACTTTTTCTAATTATTTTTATTCTCACTTGGGAGTTTCTGAGGGGATTTTCATGTGATTAAGTGTCTCATCTGATCCAGATAATCCAATTTGTGACCATCCTAGAGGATTTTTTATTTTTTATTTTCAAAAAGTTGATCAGCCTGGAGGATCCCGAGATCAGTTTAAGAACTCAGACACATACTTAGCCTTAGCGCCATCACCTACGAGTGTGGCTTATTGCCTTTTATTAAAGCTACAAGAGAGAGAGAGAGAGAGAGAGAGAGAGAGAGAGAGAGAGAGAGAGAGAGAGTTGGTTGGGCGATTGAGTGTTTATCGCCCAACAGAGATTTTATTGGAACCTTCATATTTTGAGGGTATCCCATAGTACCTGCCCTCCACCATCCTCAAAATTTGTGGAAAATCCTTCAATTTGGGGTTTCCCACAGTTTCCCTTAGAGGGTGTTTGGCAACCATAAGTCAAATTGCTTATGCTTCTCCTAGAAGCACTTCTACTTTTGAGAAGTCAAAAGTTAAGAGAAGTTTGTATGGCAAAGTACTAACTTATAAGTAAATAAGTTGGTAGTTTGTTAGAGACCATTAATTGTTTAAGAGAGAAAAAGACAAACTTAATGCGCAACTCGAGGCAAAAGTAACTTCTCACAAGTCAAAAGCAAAAAATTTTGGCTTTGGATAAAAGAAACTTTTCTACTTATATAAGTCATTTTGTTTTTGCATTCCATATATGCTTTTCTACTTTTTGACTTATATAAGTAGAAAAGTTACTTATTATTGTGTTATCAAACACCCTCTTAGTCATCGCAGTTTCATTTGATTTCTCCCCAGTGAAAGAGGAGATCAACTCAATGAATTTAAAGAGGGCTTTCTTGGAGTGAGAACCCCAAAAAGCTTATTCGGGACTTTGGGTACTAATTTCAAGGAATCCCTACAGTTCACATAGGAACAGTTAGAAGGCCAAAAGGATAGTTCAATAATGAAAAAGAAACTCTAATTCATGTCTAAGTCTTAACAGAATAACAAGATTTCAGATGCACTTTTAGGCTTGGAAATGTCTGAATTGAGCACTTCCTGAGATGGCTGTTGTAGATCTTGGAATAATTCATTAATGAAACTTAGAGCAAGAGCGCCACTTACACAGCTAGAAAAGTGTAGGAGCTTGAGGAGGTGATATTCTATTTATAGAAAGAAGGAAATGAAATTTGACCAGAAAATCCTAGTCTTTATATTTTTGTGTACTAGTCTGTCTATAGATTTACTTATGGAATCCACGAGAAAGAAATCTAGTATTCTTTCTTTTCCAATTCTCCCAACAAAGTACAAACTACAAACAAGTTCCATCACATTTATGCATATATTAATTGAATAAAGAAGAGTAGGCACTAAATAACCAAGAATGCTTAAATGTCCATGCCCATATAGAATCATAACCCATTGCTAGAGGTTCTCAAGATGTAGGCACGCTTGGACAGATTATATTTGCCAACTGTATTCAATAAGAACTAATTGAAAAAAGGAATTTAAAAGTAAACATTACCGGGTAAATTTCAACCATAGATGATGGCCTAATGTTAATGATATTCAGCTTCTCTGCTTTTGCAAGGTTATACTTCTCACATCCTTTCAAGAACGCATTGATGCTTTCTCGCGTTTGATTGCAAGCAGCACTTTCGACCAAATAATCATAAACCTAACATGCAGAATAAGTATGTGATTGAGTTACATATATGATCAGCCTAGTTATTCTGTAAAAGGAAAAATATGTCAGCCCACATCATCAAAATAGGTCTTACCTGGAACTCAGAAGGAGCTACAGGGGCAATTACTCATGTGGGATCTGTTGAAGCTCCTCTAGATCGTAAAAAGTCAAGTACTTCGAAATTGGTAAGTTCGCCAGCATTTGCTTTTTTTTCTACACAAGATAATATACCATTTTAAATAACAATAACCAAGCAATAATTATAAATTATAAGGAACCTCGCCATACTAATAGAAAGGAATCCAACTAAAAGAACTAAGCTATTCAAAAGTATAAAATTTTAGTAAGAAGGTAAAAACGTACATTTTCATTGTGAACGAGAGTCAAAGACTTGCAATATTGTTGATCAATTACCCACCTGCAGGCAGGCAGGCGTTACCCGTTTTCTATATCAATCTACAATGGAACCAATAATGATGAAGAAAATTAGAAGAAAATAAACAAAATTGAAGATATAATAGTCATACAAACTAAAAGAAAACGAAATAATTGGATAATAGAGTAGAAAGAATAAATAGACTCAAATACACCTCGGAACAGGTCATTGAAGAAGAACAAAGAAAATCAAAACTGGGATTCTTTCAAAGTTAAACCTTCATGCAATTTACATGGCAAAAATATATGGGATGCTGAGTACAGAGTACCATTGATTTTCTATTTTAAATCAGTACTGAACATTGATCAAACAACACCTTCTTATCTACAGTAAAATATAAATAATACATTGAAACTTGAAAGCAAGAAAAGAAAACTTTAAGGCTCTAGTAGGGAGAAAATCTAATCCACTTTTCACAATTTCTGAAGAAATCAAACATACACTGACAAGTGGGATGAATAACAATTTGTGGAGAAGTCCTAATTGAGACCATTCAGTTTAGTTCTTAACTGACTAGCAGCGTGGACTGGTTCTGGTTTCTATGATGTTCAGTTGACATGGTTTTTCATTCTAGTTCTTGTTTGCATGTTGTTTGGTTCCAAACTACCCTTCTTTATATTGTGTACAATTTAAGATAAAGATCGTCCGTGCGACTAACACTCTATAGATTGTAAGCATGAAACAATTTCTAATTTTTTTGAAAAACAAAATGCAACATAACAAACATACCCAAAGAAAAAACAGCTCTCCTAAAACTAACAAAGTTTTTTGTGACTCAAACGATCCACTATACATAAATTAGTCACAATATAAATATAAACCTGTACCCATCATTCCAACTCACAAACTCAAAAAAATGAAGAACAAAAGAAATGGACCATGAAACATATCTGGAAAAAGATTTTGTTTTTTTGTACACCAAATGGAAAAGATAAAGGACAGAATACTTAGAAGCAGCTACTTGAATGACCAGTTCATAAAAAGGCAGATAATCCAACAAAAAAAAAAAAAAAAACCTTCCTCTCCTAACAAAGGTAAGAACAACCCTTCAAACAGAGCAACTTGAGGGATTCTTTAGAACCAAACTAAAAATATTTAGAGTAGAAGAACCCTAAAATAAGACCCAGAATGTGAAATAAAAAGAAGGGAGAACTCAAAATCCCCGTAACAAAAGTAGCCATTCTTTAGTGGGCAGAGAGAGGAGGAACCTGCGGCGGCCGCGGACACCTCCGGACTCCGGGAACAGATTGCTTGCGAGAGAGAAACCAAAAGAAGAGTTGTAAAAAGACAATCATCGTGACAATTGGGGCACCCCTTATATTTCGTGGAAAGAAAGGGTTTTCTGGACATAGCCCTCCCTTTTGTGGCTAATTTAGATATAGTCCTTTCTTTTGAAAATATTATATATCACCCACCTTAACCTAGGTTAAAACGTTATTTTTTTTATTTTGATAACCGAAATGTCCGGGCTCTTAGAACACCCAATTAATTCCGGAGGTAGGGTAAACCTCAAAATACCACTATCCGGTAAGATCTTATTAGTGGAGTGGCTTCAAGGAGGAGTGAGGTAGGGTAGACCTCAAAATACCACTATCCGGTAAGATCTTATTGGTGGAGTGGCTTCAAGGAGTACTTATATTGATTTTTAACACACCACTTATTTTTATTCCTCTATTTACCCTCATTTATTTTTGGGTCTCACATAGAGAAGATCCGATGTTGATTTTTCGTGTCGCATAACAATCAAATCATTTGAAAACTTTGAATCTTATCAAATCGATATAATTTGAAAAATACTTTAAAAAATGAAAAAATTAACGGTAGCTGCATAGGACTTCTCTACTAAAAACTAGGTTAATTGTACGAGAGAAGAGAATGGATCAAATTCTCCATCCAAAAAACTCTAATTAAACCACAATCACATGATCCACATTGGACCCATATACAGAGGATTCAAAGTTGATTTTTTGTGAGGATGTTCTTCTTATGAAGTAGATCAACATATCCAATCTAATTTTGTCCAAAGTTATATAGATGCTTGTTCATTGTTTTAGAGTTTTCTAATTTTCTTCTAGAATTGGAGAGTTGTTATGTTTGTGTTACGGAGTTGTGCTAGATTCTAAATTTAATTTCAAATATTAGTCATTCAAATATATCCCGAATTAAGGTAATGCGCGAGTCCCAAACACCAATATATGTCAAGCATTAATATTACTCACTCAAACTAATATAACTGGCATCAATGTAAGTACACGAACATACAGAATGCATATACAAGTCATATTAAAAACTCAACAGTTTGAAGCTCAACAGGAATAGCAATTTCTTTTCTATCCTTAATAGCATTTAAGTAACTATGATCACCTTCAAGATAGGCTTTCATAAACGCAACCATAATTCCTCCCACAAATCTCCTCATAGGTTCCCTTGTTTTACCATTCTTACAAGTACAATAACTAAGTTTCCCTCTAATCCCCTTAGTTTCGTCATCGAGCATGTCTGTATGTCCGTAATCCTTCACAACAAAATAACAAGCTGGCGATCGACATTCGTTGAAGAAATCTTCATGGTTCACTCCTTTCGGAGCACAAGGAGGGAACAAAGGGTTTCTCTTCATTTCTCCTAAACCGGATCCAACAACTAAGACCGCCATGTCAAGATCGAAAGAGCGAGGGACATAGGTTAGGACCGGCGGAGGAGTTTGTTTTCCTTTGTCCATTCCATCAACTGGATCGATACCCATTAAGGCCGAATACTTGATTAATGAATTACTAGGACTAGTAGTAGTAGTAGTAGTAGTAGTAGTAGTAGTAGTAGTAGTAGTAGTAGTAGTAGTGTATGATAGAGCCAGTGCAAATGCAGCTTTGCCGCCCCTACTATGCCCTGCAAGTGCTGCCTTGGTTAGACATGGTCGAACAAGCGGAGGAAGTACTTGACCTAGTCCATCTGTTAGCCATTCTGTTATAGCTGCTGCTGACTTGATCTCACCGCTCGAGTCTGGTCCCGCCAAATTGTATAACTATACAAAACAATAAGAATATAAATATACGTAACACAACTGGGATATCCCGTGCCCATTCAAGAACCCCCATGTAGATCTTGTTCACAAAAATCTGCAATTTAGTTGGAAATTGAAGGTACAATAAGAATCGCTCAAAATGACCTGTTTTTTTGTTTTTTTATGCTTGGGCTTTCATTTCAGTCTTGACCTATCCATCTAGGTTTTTTGACTGGGTTCGAAGTTTTAGAACATTCATAATTCCTCGTGTATGGGTTCAATGGGGGCCTTGCTGATAAAGGATTTGATTCTGAATATAAATATATATATATATATATATTTGATCAGAAAATTAAGATACTGGTTCATTCCAAACATTGAAATGTAGATTAATTTGGTCTACCCTGATCAAATTAATTTGCAGAATGTACTACCAGTTGATTAAACTAAAGTGATTAGAGGAATGATGTTAATTTGATCAAATAAAGGACATTATTGATTGACACTTAAACTATTAATGCTACTGATTATGTGAAGGAATTAAGAAAACAGAGAGATCGATGTAAATAGGAATAAACTGACCTGAGGAGCGATGACGATGAAGCCATGAGAGGCGATATGTTGGATAAGCTGAGAATAGAAAGAATTGAAAAGAAGATAACCATGGAGAAACACTAGTATTGGGTATTCTCCTTCTTCCGATGGCGTCGCGATTAAAAGAGGTTTTGTTAGAGCAACAGATGATGATAATGATGATGATGATGATGATGTCGCTGCAGCTGCAGCTGCAGAGCTCTTGGGATTGACTCGAAAGAGTGACACTACGTACTTTCCCAACTCAAAAATATTTGTACAAGAAGAAGAAGAAGACATGTTAATTAATTAAGGTCTCAAGTACTTCTGAAGTAATTTCATTCGATCCTTCAATCTGTCTCTGATGTTAATTATCTTTCATGTAGCTATAGGTAGAGACACTAGTAGACATTGAGAGATAAGGTTAGTAGTTACATGTCTTTATACTAGCCTCACCTTGTACTGTGGTAAAATCCTTTCCACGGAACCCTAAATTGCCCGTTTAATTCACGAATTTTACGTCTTTTAATTCAAAGGCCACAGATATTGCCATGGTCACTAATATTTCTACACAACTTTTTACTACTGTGTTTGATAGCATTTGAATTCCATGGAAATGGGTTAGTTCCGCGGAAACAAAACAAATTCTACCATTTGTTTGCATTTTTAATTTTAATGGAAATGGGGGGCCCAATTAATGAAAAGCGTGGCTAATAGTTAGTTTTTAATGTAATTCCATAGAATAGGCTTCCTTGGCCCCCCTCGAAGGAATTAATTCCACGGAAGTGGTGGAAATTAACCTATTTTTGCGGAACACATTTCTTTGCTATCAAACACAACCAATTCACACAACTAAAATTTATATTGTTAGTTTCATACAACCGACAATACAAAATGTCTTGTCGGTTATGTATAGTCAACAACACTAGTTTGGCGGTTCTAGATTGCTGATAGATTATTTTATGAAATTTGTACTGTTGGTTCTTGATTACCGACAAACAATTCGACCAAAAATTATGTGGGTATAGAAATTAGTTTTGTGACAATATCTGCGACCTATTGTCACCCAACGTTTTACTATAGCAATACAATTTTTGGCCAAATTGTTCGTTGGTAACCAAAAACCGACAGTACAAATTTCACAAAATGATCTATAGATAATCTAAAACCTCTAAACTATTTTGTAACTATGTTGTTGGCCATAAATAATGTTGGAAATATTGTAGGAACAGTAAAGAAAACTTGAACGATTCAAGAACTCCAAGGCACGTAAACGCTGTCTTTCAAACAATATTTCACCCCTATAATTGCACCAGGGTATACGAAATATGTTTTCAGGATACAATGGAGTCTAACCGTAGGATTTGTGAGTTCGAATGTGCAAGATTCGATCACAACTCAAGAACAATCTTTTTGATCTCTGATAATGCCAAAAAACTCTAACTATGCTTTGGTTTACTTAGGATTTCGAAGTGTGTTGAGAATGGCCAACAAACCAAGTATTTATAGCCTTGGAAGCACCATTTCGGAGTGAAAATGGTGACTTTTCTGAACTGGTGCGAGGGGGTATCGATACCCACTGAATGGGTATCGATACTCATTCAAAAAACGACTTCAGATCACCTTGGTATCGATACCCACTGAATGGGTATCGATACAGGCGTGAACTGGATACTACCAGTCGCACCCCTTCAGCAGGTATCGATACTGACTTAGTCAGTATCGATACTAGCCTCATCTGTTGGCTTCCTTTTGGCTGGTATCGATACCAACCTTATTGGTATCGATACTACAGTGACACCATCTCATTTTTGGAAAAGATTAAGGCTCCAATAGCTCCTAGCGACGATGCGCACGTGCGAAGTGCAAAGTGCGCCACAAAAGCGCCCAATACGCCCTAAACGCCCAATCGCCCTTTCGCACACGCACGTGCGCGTGTGCGTGCGCGTGTGCGGTGGTGCTTTGCACCACCTTATCAATTCCAATGAGGACCCAACACTTAAAAGATAAACTCTAATAAGTGTAGTCACTTATAAACCTCAACATTCCAAGTCTCCCAAGCAATGTGGGACTAAACCAAAGAAGAGTTAAAGCTACAAACCCACCCAAAGCTATTTTGGAAAATTTTACAACAATCCCCCACCATTTTCAAAATAGATATATGTTTTGAAAATAATATATAATATATATAAGGAGTAGCTGCATCACATAAAGTGATTACCTACGTACCCAAATGGGATCAAGCCTACGTAGTTCTTACAACGATAGAGAAACTGAAGAGATCAAACTTTGGCATTATCGCGAAACTCGTACATAAATGATAAGTGTCTTCAGGACTTGAACTTTCACTTAGTGCAAACTATTCAAAGCTTTATCCAAGCGCTATGGTGAACGGATCTTGAACCAAGGGCTCTTAAGGATAAGCCGGAATTGTCGCACATACTTGTTTCATTAGTAGAGTGTTCTTATTACCCTGCACATTAATGGCCATGCGCATATATCCTGATTTCATAAGTGCTTTAGAGAGTGTCTAATTCTCATAGAAACGGCCTGATTTCTTCACTTATATAGGTAAGTCCACATGAAGTGATCCTGTGAGTCACTACTTAAGATTTGGACTTATTAAGGATATGTATCCATCCTCTATCATACAGGAACCAACACTAGAATTTTAGAATGGGAAAGTTATAATTCTTAGTGTTTTCCATAATCACTCATTGACTTGTTTGTACCCATTGAACCTTGACTTTTTCAAGACATAGGTTGGGTTCCCATCAAAGGTAATTGATTTAATTCTGTAGACACAAGTCCCATTCCCTTAGAAGTCTTAGAGATCATCTCTCTAGACAAACCTTTTGTTAATGGATCCGCTAGGTTCTTGTTTGACTCCACGTAGTCAACCGTAATTACTCCATTCTTGAGTAATTGCCTTAGATATTGGTGTCTTAGACTTATATGTCTTGACTTACCACTGTAAGTCTTGCTGGCCACCCTATACAAAGTTGCTTGGCTATCACAGTTAAGCATGATTGCTGGAGTAGGCTTCTTCCAAAGTGGTATATCCACTAGAAGGTTCCTTAACCATTCTGCTTCTTTGCAAGCATCAGCCAAAGCTATCATTTCTGCTAACATAGTTGAGTCAGAAATGCAAGTCTGTTTCTTGGATCCCCAAGATACAGCAGCTCCACCTAAAGTGAAAATCCATCCTGTTGTGGATTTAGATTTGGACTCAATATTGTTCCAACTTGCATCGCTATATCCTTCTAATACAGCGGGATAACCTTGGTAATATAAACCATAGTTTATAGTACCTTTTAGATATCTGAGAACTCTAGAGATAGCATTCCAGTGTTCTCTCCCTGGATTACTTGTGAAACGACACAACAATCCCACAGCATATGCTATGTCTGGTCTTGTGCAATGCATAGCATACATAAGACTCCCAACAACACTAGCATATTTAAGCTGATCAAAACACCTCCCAGTGTTCTTTTCTAATTTGACATTTGGGTCTACTGGAGTAGATACGGGTTTATCTTCCCAATACTTATACTTGTTAAGTATCTTTTCTATGTAGTGATTTTGAGTCAAAACATAGCCATTCTTTCTTCTAAGAATTTTAATTCCTAGGATCACATCAGCCTCTCCCAAGTCTTTCATGTCAAAACTAGAAGCTAGAAACTTTTTAGTTTCCTCTACACAAAATAGATTAGTCCCAAAGATAAGCATATCATCTACATATAAACATATAAATACACATGCATCATCATCAGTTTTATAGTAAATACATTTGTCAGCATCATTAACTTTAAAACCGGCAGATAACACTATCTTGTCAAATTTCTCATGCCATTGCATAGGTGCTTGCTTTAAGCCATAAAGTGACTTAACTAATTTGCACACCTTACGTTCTTGCCCTGCAAGGACAAAGCCTTCAGGTTGTTCCATATATATTTCTTCTTCCAAATCTCCATTTAGGAAGGCTGTTTTTACATCCATTTGATGGATAACCAAGTTATGGATCGATGCAAGAGAAATTAAAACTCTAATAGATGAAATCCGAGCTACAGGTGCATATGTGTCAAAGTAGTCAATACCTTTTCTTTGAGTAAATCCTTTTGCTACAAGTCTTGCTTTGAACTTGTTAATAGAGCCATCTGCATTCAGCTTCTTCTTGAATATCCACTTACAACCTATGGGTTTTGCTCCTGGAGGAAGATCAGAAAGAACCCAAGTCTGGTTGTACATGATGGAATTCATTTCATCGTCGATTGCTTCTTTCCAGAAAAGAGCATCACGGGAACTCATGGCTTCATTGAATGTAGATGGTTCATCTTCAACATTCAGAATATATTCTGTATGTTCTTTCACCATATTTCTATCTCCTTCTACAAGGTAGATAAGAAATTCTGGTCCAAAGGATTTATCTATCCTTTGCCTCTTACTTCTTCTAGGTTCAACCTCTTGAACTGGTTCGTGAACCGGTTCAGGTACATGTATATTTAAAGGTTCATTTCCAATTTGAGGTTGGTCTGTGTGGATCTCTAATTGTTCTAAATTTTTAGGTTTAGAATTAGTTCTAGTTAGGTTCTCAAAAAATTCTACATCCACAGATTCTATAATAGTGTTCGATTCTAGATTTAGAAATCTATAACAAACACTATTACTAGAATAACCTATAAACACACATTTGTCTGTTCGGTCACCTAGTTTAGGTCTCTTTGGGTCTGTTTTTCTTACATAAGCAAGACACCCCCACACTTTGAGACGACTCAAGTTTGGTTTCCGATTAAACCACAACTCATAAGAAGTAATATTAGAATTCTTTCTAGGAATTCTATTCAGAATGTAACATGCAGATAATATAGCTTCTCCCCATAAATTCAATGGAAGGTCCGAACTTAACAACATAGCATTACACATGTTAACCAAACTTCTATTCTTGCGTTCAGCAATCCCATTCTGTTGAGGTGTATAGGGTGCTGTGAACTGATGGATAATCCCATTATTTTCACAGAACTTAGTGATTTCAGTAGAATCATATTCTCCTCCCCTATCTGATCTTACTGCTTTAATCTTCTTGTTATGTTGATTTTCAACTTCTGCTTTGAAAATTAAGAACTTTCCAAAAGCCTCATCTTTCGATTTTATAAGATATACATAAGCATATCTAGAAAAATCATCGATGAATGTAACAAAGTATTTGTTACCCCCACGACTTAAAGTTTCCTTTAAGTCACATACATCTGTATGTATTAAATCAAGAAGTTCAGAAGATCTCTCAACAGATTTAAACGAAGGTCTATGGATTTTAGATTGTGCACATGCTATACATTTGCTAATATTATCGGAAACACATTTAGGAATTAATCCTAAGTTAGACATGTTCTTTATAGAACCATAGTTCACATGTCCTAGTCTACCATGCCACAAAGGAAGAGACTCAACAATATAAGCAGAAGTAACTTTATTGATTAAGTTAAATTGAATCATCCCATTACAAGAATAACCCTTTCCCACGAAAACTCCATTCTTGGATAAGACTAGCTTATCCGATTCATACACAAGTTTGAAACCTCTCTTATTAAGGAGATCACCAGAGACTAAGTTCTTAGTCATATCTGGAACATGAAGAACATCCATTAAAGTAAGAGTCTTCCCTGACGTAAACTTGAGATCCACGGAGCCAGTACCAACGACCTTAGTGCGGACATCGTTTGCCATTTTTACTTCACGTCCATCACTGATTTGATCGTAAGTTTTGTACAACTTTCGATCCTTACATATGTGGATGGTTGCTCCTGTATCCAACCACCAACCAGAGTCGTTGCTTACACTATGTGCTTCTGACACCGTTGCAATGAAATTCCCTTCTTCGGTCATGTTTGCTTGATTCTTCAAGTTTTTCTTCTTGATGCGACAATCCTTCGCAAAATGACCGGGTTTGCCACAAAAGTAGCAATCTCCCTTATTCTTTTTATTCTTGTTTTTGTTCTTGAACTTGCTGTCATTCTTTGGCTTCAGATTGGTATGCTTGGATTTGTTATCCTCAACCATGTTTGCCTTAGAAAGATCCTCAGATTTTTCTTCACGTTTCCGTGAATCCTCTTCTATACGAAGGTGATACAGCAAGGATTCAATAGTATACTTCTTCTCATCATGTTTGAGTTTCTTCTTGTAGCCATTCCATGACTTTGGAAGACATGCAATGATGACTCCAACCAAGAACTCTACAGGGAGAATAATTTCTGCCACTTTAAGATCACTGACGATATTAAGAAAACTATGCGCTTGCGCAAGTATAGACTTATCGTCAGTCATCTTAAAACTCATGAAATTACCGATCAAGAATTTCTGATTACTAACCTCTTCGATGCGGTATTTCTCTTGTAAGGTAGTCCACAACTCTTTAGCAGTTTGGATATGTCGATGGGCCGTATAGATGGTGCTGGAAAGTGCATTGAGAATGTGTCCACGGCATAAGAATTCTTCTTCTTTCCTTTTCATTCTCTCCATCTTTAGTTCAGTTGAATCTTCCGGTGTTTCGTCAGGAATAGGTTGAAGATTCTCGCCCAGAATGTAAGACAGCTTCAATGTTGTTAAGAAGAACATCATCTTCTCTTGCCACCTAGTAAAGTCTTCTCCATCGAACCTTTCAAGCCTTGTGAAGTCTTGGTTCATCACTTGAATGGATTGTGACACTGTTCCCTCCATTTGTGAAAATATTGTTTGAAAATTGTTGGAAAAATTGTAGGGACAGTAAAGAAAACTAGAACGATTCAAGAACTCCAAGGCACGTAAACGCTATCTTTCAAACAATATTTCACCCCTATAATTGCACCAGGGTATACGAAATATGTTTTCAGGATACAATGGAGTCTAACCGTAGGATTTGTGAGTTCGAATGTGCAAGATTCGATCACAACTCAAGAACAATCTTTTTGATCTCTGATAATGCCAAAATACTCTAACTATGCTTTGGTTTTCTTAGGATTTCGAAGTGTATTGAGAATGGCCAAGAAACCATGTATTTATAGCCTTGGAGGCACCATTTCGGAGTGAAAATGGTGACTTTTCTGAACTGGTGCGAGGGGGTATCGATACCCACTGAATGGGTATCGATACTCATTCAAAAACGACTCCAGATCACCTTGGTATCGATACCCACTGAATGGGTATCGATACAGGCGTGAACTGGACACTACCAGTCGCACCCCTTCAGCAGGTATCGATACTGACTTAGTCAGTATCGATACTAGCCTCATCTGTTGGCTTGTATCGATACCAACCTTATTGGTATCGATACTACAGTGACACCATCTCATTTTTGGAAAAGATTAAGGCTCCAATAGCTCCTAGCGACGATGCGCACGTGCGAAGTGCAAAGTGCGCCACAAAAGCGCCCAATGCGCCCTAAACGCCCAATCGCCCTTTCGCACACGCACGTGCGCGTGTGCGTGCGCGTGTGCAGTGGTGCTTTGCACCACCTTATCAATTCCAATGAGGACCCAACACTTAAAAGATAAACTCTAATAAGTGTAGTCACTTATAAACCTCAACATTCCAAGTCTCCCAAGCAATGTGGGACTAAACCAAAGAAGAGTTAAAGCTACAAACCCACCCAAAGCTATTTTGGAAAATTTTACAACAAATAAGCCATCTTGTATTGTCGGCTTGTATGGCACCGACAATACAAATTTGAGTTGTATTGCTATAATAAAAAGTTGGGTGGCAATATTCGCAGCCAAAATTGAATTAAACGCCCATATTTTTGAAGAAACTATGAATAATGAAGATATAAAGGCCACAGATTGTGTTTGTGCATTGGTCCAAGTGAATTTGCGTGTACAACTGTGAATCAAGGGGCCGCGTGAAAATTCACTTGGACTGTTGATTGTGTTTATATTGGCTTGCTATAGAAACATCTTCGGTCCCAATAAAACGAAAAAAATATCTATTTTAAGAGCAAGTTCAGTGAGATCCCTAAATCCCATACATGAAGTTTAAGGGATTTATAATGGATCTCTCAAACCATCAAATCTGCCCCTCTATCCATCCGTTAAGGAGACACTTATCGATGGAATGAGGTTCAGTCGAAGGAAAGACCATCGATCCTTAACAATCAAGGGATAGGTCGAAGGAAAGACAACCGATTGACCAGTACCCCTGCAGCAAGAAATTCCATTCATTCCACTAGTCATCTTTCCACTGTTAGATGATTAGATCAAACCCTCGGTAGACTCCATTCCTAACTTCCCACTATCAACCTCCATCCTTAAATCTTCAAATTTGATAGTTTAGGGAAGGGATTTGAGTGTTTCCCACTGAACTTCCCTAACATTACTATCCCTGTTTTGTGACATCCCAACAACATTAACTACCACTTAGGACGCTGATCCGACGCGTATGGTTCCACAAGCGTTTGCTCAAGAAACCCATTTTCATCACTAAAATCAACCGAAGTCTCCCAAATTATCGGCTAAAAAATCTCTGTTTAATTCTGTCTGCAAGATGAATGTAAACCAAAAAAGAAAAAGAAGTTTCCATTTCCTTCTTCAACCGCACTTTCTGTTTTCGATAGAACCCTAAAAAAACCTCTCCATTACTTGCTTTCTTCTGTGCAACCACAAAAACAAAAAGAAGAAGCCATAAATTTCATATTCTTAAACACCTTCTTTTTCTTCTTACCTTTCTCACAACAATGAATATGGAGCAACCCCCGCCGTTCGGAAAAACCGGTGACATTGAATCCGGTAACCGGCAACTATACCCAATGATGCTCGAAAGTCCCGAGCTTCGATGGGCATTCATTCGTAAGGTCTATACAATCTTGACCTTACAATTGCTTTTAACCGTTGCTGTTGCCGCCTTCGTAGTTTTCTACCACCCCATTGCAGAATTCATTGTGTCTACTACAGTAGGAGTTGTGCTTTATGTTTTTACTGTTATAATGGCTTTTATCAGTAAGTTTTCGATTTTGGATTATACAATTGATCTTATATTGAAGTTCTTTTATGGGTGTTTTTCTGATTTCTGATTCTTGGGTTGTCTTTTTGGTTTGAAAATTTTCTGCAGTTTTGTGTCCTCTGTATATCTACCGCCAGAAGCATCCTGTGAATTTACTGCTCCTCTTTCTGTTTACGGTCTTCTTGGCGTTTACAATCGGATTGTCGTGTTCGTTTAGGAGCGGTAAGAAAAACCAAACCCAATTGTCTATTTTCGTTTACTTTGGATCAATTGGAACCATAATTCTAATTTGTTTTTGCATTGAAAACCCTATTTTGGTTTTTTGTTTTTCTTTTGTTTATGGAAGACAGTTAAAACATCATGTCTTAGTTACAGAGGCAAAAGTATTATCTTTGCTTGATTACAAAAAACTTGAATGTGAGAAAACAAGGAAAGTAGTCCTAGTTTAGGGTTGTTATGTTGTTGAGACTGTTAATCTTACAAAGTGATCAAAATTCCATGTGAAATAAAACCTAATTCTCTCTGTTCTGTTGCAAAAAGAATTTTGCCAACACATGTTCTTCAATTGAACAAAACCCTAATCATGTTTTCCTTTTGATTGAATTCTAAAACCTTATATATGCCAATTTTTAAACCTTATTCAGGGTTTGGGTTTTGTTCTTGCAAACCCGGTTGATGTTTTGGTATTGTTTGTCATATTTTGGTTATATTTGACAATACACTTATTTTGCATCACAGAGCATTGTGCCGAACATTCAATCATCTATGAGTCGATCCTGCCGAAATGAGTTACTACAATAATAAATGAATCGAAATTTAAATTTCCAATGGCTGAAAATGCTACTCACCCCAACAAAATCATCCCAACTCACATGGCAACAAAATCATCCCAACTTTGTCTTAAATGTGTTCTGCTGAAATGGTGTTGCGTGAGTTGGGAATGAAAATTGGGACAATTTTGTTTGGCTAAGTAGCATCGCTCTTTCAATGGCTGCTTGGGTAGTTACATCTAATAAATCTTTATGTCCACGATATTTTCCTCGAGTTTGCATCTGTGAGACCTGTCTACTTAACCTGCTTTGCAAGCCTTTGTAGTGAAGTGATTGATAACAATGTTGAAACTTGAAACTAGGGACAAGTGGTTAGAGAACTTTTTAGCCAATCGCACTTTATTTATAACAGCATTTTTTCTAATAATATTGCAATGCTTGCACTTCATTCCATCCAAAAGTGTCGACGTGTCATTGTGCTACTTGTAGGAACTGATCAAAATCAACCTGGTGGATTGTTCAGGCGACAACATTTTTCTGCTCTTCTTTAAACAACTTATTGAAAGAGTTGGTTTTGCTTCAACACCCCTTCGAATCTAAACTCTGTATTTTTTTTCCTGTTTGCAATATTTACCACTGCGGGATCAATTAAAATCTTTTTTTACCCTCACTGTTTCTTATAGATCCCGCAGTTGGATATACAAAATTATTACAAATCCTGTAAGACGTCAAGTCCCCAAGATTTTGTAGAGTTTCATGATCTTACTCAGCATACTTTGGATGGTTAGTTACCATGTTATACTGCTTTGTTTTGGTGTTAATAATCTCTTTTTAGTGAAATTATTCGGTAGTAGTCTTATATGTATGGAACAACAGGAACCACTGTACGTCCCCCCCACCCTCCACCCTATGCCAGCAGTTCTGCCTTAACGTTACAATTATGAACCACAATTCTTTTTCACTTAATCAACAGTTTCATAATGAAGTCAATGATGGTCAGACATGTTTACTTTCCCAGCTAATGATAATGTCTTAGTCTCCGACCTTAAAGCATCCTGTTTATTCATGTATGACAGTTTTGCATATATCTTTAACCTAGTCTAATCGAAGATCAATCAGTGTTGCTTCGAGACATGTTTATATCAGGATTATGATTAAGGTCTTTTCTTAACTGATTAAGGACATCGTCTGAAATGATGTCAAACGTGTGGTAATAAGAGTTTGCCTCATGGCTTTACGGCATTTTTAAAGTATGTTTTCGATTATAATTACCATATCAAGGGATTCTTCACGAAATGAAATGTAAAAAAGATGGTCTGCTTCTAGGAAAACTGAAAATCTGTTCCTATTTTGAAGCCATATTGTACATTAGTTTGCATCATTGCATGAATCAAGAAATCTGCATTTGTAATGTCTTTTTCTTCTTGGAATTGCTAACCTTTACATTGCCAATAGGGAAGGTTATTTTGGAAGCTGTCATCCTGACTGCTGTGGTAGCCATAAGTCTCACCATCTACACCTTCTGGGCAGCAAAGCGTGGCTACGATTTCAGTTTCCTTGGGCCATTCTTGTTTGCCGCTTCGTTAGTACTCTTGGTCTTTGGTCTCATTCAGGTATGTCAAAGATCAAAACTTTTTTCTATTCCTTTTATCCTGTTATTCAGCATGTTTTCAATTTTTAATGAAGTGTGATGAGATTACCTTTTCCCTCCTGAATTTGAATTTGCATATTTTTTTTTATGACAGATATTTTTTCCCTTGGGAAAGTTATCTTTGATGATATACGGTTGCTTGGGTGCCATCATATTCTCTGGGTATATCATCTACGACACAGACGAACTTATCAAACGATTCACCTATGACGAGTATATTTGGGCGTCCGTCAACCTTTATCTCGACATTATCAACCTCTTCATGGCTCTGCTTACTATTTTTGGTGCCGCTGAGGATTGATAACATTTGTTTTTATGGTAACAAAAAAAATTTTATCTTCCCACTGTTATGATAGATTCTTGTATTAGGCGTCTTGAACCCCCCTTAGAGTTTTGCTAGAATAACACCAAAATTTGACACCAAATATTACATCTGCTTTTTAAAAGTGGTATGAGGGGCTGAAATGGAATTAATGCTTTTTCATGATTGGTTTTCAATCAATAAAATAAGCAGATGTAATCTTTGGTGTCAAAATTTGGTGTCCTTGTAGTATTGCTCCCTGCTCTTTTTAAAGAAAGTTCTTTTGGAACTTCTGTCCCAAAGTTTCATTTTTGTGGGTTTTCACTTCTTCAAATGTGTTTTCTATCCTAAAGGGATATCATTTTGGCCGACTCCCTAGAATGTGATACATAGTAATGATACAAAACTGATTTTTAGTGAAGATGTTCTGCTCACCGTCGAGATCATCTTCGGCAAAAACCTATCATTTTAGAATTTGTAAACTTTTGAGAATTACGTTAAAAAGTAAGATGAATGGCTCAAATTTCACCAAAGGAATGTCAAGTTTGATATGAACATTGGTGAGGATGATCCCCATGATGATGTCACCCCTTCAGTATTTTCCATGCTGGCTTCACATTACAGGGAGTCACAAAAGAGTAGTGCTAGAACGTACGCACATTTGGGGGGGAAGAGAATCCCTCCCTGAGGTGGACGGTTGTCCATGTCTTGAAGTTTGGGCAAGACGAAACTCGATGTTGTGATTCAAATCACGAGAAGATAATGGCTTTACAATGGATTTGGAGAAGAAAATCCCTCAAAATGTGCTTACTCTTTAGCATTTTCCGTCGCCAAAATGGAGTGCCCTATCATTACTGTTCTTTTTTAGTTAAAACTTCAAAGCAAAGAAAGAATTAATAGTTAGTTACATTTGAAAGAGATTAAAGTTAGCTAATTAGTGTTGGGAAGCATGCATTTTTTCTGCTTGGAAAACCTTCACTGAGTACATTTTAGGGCACTCTCTCCCCTAAAAAAATTAGAGAGAGAAACCATTAAGAGTGCTTTTAAGAACATATATATCAGAGATGGTCAGGTTAATCTGATCAGAGGTCCAGTAAAAAATTACCTCAAACTGAAGCATGTTCTAACTTGGGTCCTACCAAAGAATATTGAACTCCGGCCTTAACAAAAACTGTACCAAAAAAACACTTTTAGCATCTTCATGAACCACCTGTTTATCCAGAAACTCATTATACTATATTTATTTATAAATAAACAATTCCTTTCTTCACTTTCAAGATACTTAAAAAGATTAACCCCACTAGCTTATAAAATCCCTTTAGAAAGAGACAAACAAAGCAAACTCCAGATAAGGATTTTCAAAAGACCCACATAAACAAAATATATATTTTTTGTTTTTCTTTTTTTCTAATCCAAAATGGGTTTTCTTTCCTTCTCTTTTTGACCATAATAGTCCAAGATTCCCCCTTTCTTGCCAAAGCACTGAACTAAACCCACATGGTTTTTTTTTTTTTGGCTTCATTGAGATCACTTTTTTTCTCACTCTCCCTCTGGCTCTCACTAAAACAGTTCAAACTAAAGCCCAAAATATTCCAAGAGTACTAAAGCTAGCTAGCTATCTCTATGGATGATCTATATTATACTTTCCCACCCTTTTTTTACAATAGATTGACAGGCCAGTAGAGAGAGCCCTACCAAAGTTCAAAAGATCTGGTTTAATCCCCCCCCATGGGCATCAAAAGAATTGCCTGTGCAGCAATCTCTCCTGGTACTGCAGAATTTGGGTAGCTCTAATGATGTCTGTTGTTCCTCTCTGCAGCAATGGAGAGGAGCCTTGACACACCCTGAGTCCATATATCATACTCTCTTTGGTTCCTGCACTCGAATTCTACTAACCCTCGCTGCGCAGTCTTCAAACCGAAATACCGCCGATACTCTCCACCTTCGAGCAAATGCCGGCCGGGCCACGCCGGCATATCCTTGCATACCTCTAATACCATATCTGCACAAATCCAGAGGCAAATGAGAAATCAAACCACTTCTTTTTCTTTTCTTTGCATCTTCACTACCTTTACTCTTTTTTTCTTTCTCTAATCCCTAGAAGAGAAAACTCTTTCTCACTTATTAGTATTCACATTAGAGAGATACAAAAGAGTAAGGATGAAGATTTTACTCTTTTTCTTTTTGGTGATGGTCCCTGCAACATGTCTGCTCTTCATCTTCAACATTACCTGCAAAAAGAAAAAGATGAAGAATATAAATTATGATTGTAATTCTACATAGTCCCCACATTCAGAAATCTTGTGGGCATGTTTGGAAACAAACTCTTGAGGTATCCTAGAGAATAATATAACCTGGCATTAACAAAGTGTTATGGAATGTTTAAAGAATCCTGATTTCACGAGCTCAAGCTTAAAATTTATTTGTGAGCTCTAAGTTGAATAACGGTTGGATGTTCATTTCGTTAATGCACAGGAGGTATGTGTGTGAACATCCAACGGCTATTCACCTTGGAGCTCACAGAAAATTTTAAGCACAGGCCTGTTAAATCATTTTCCATGTTTAAATGCAGTACTAAATCAGGAGACATGAAATTTGGGTATTTTAGAAAAACCCACCTGACCCAATCGGTTAATATAAACAGAAACAATTTTCCAATGAAGATCACCTGCAAAAATCGAAGTAAAATTTAACAAAAAGATAATGAATTCTATTGGGAAGTAATAAACAGAAGTGATTAAATGGTTCTGACAATGTGAGAAACAAGCTTGGCAATAACACTAACAGAATGAAATTACCTTTACGGGTTCGTTTGAGGAGTTCACCACCTTTAGCAAGGAGTTCTTGATTGAAAATGCCAAGGAAATTCTCCTCAGGGACAAGCTCACCACTGTAACTACCGTTAGGATGACAGTTATTACCGTTACCCATACCCATTCCCATACCCCTCTCCACCGGTATAACTGCTGCTATATTCCACACTTCCTTTAAAGCCCTCGCCTTCAAAGTAGCAGCTCCACGCAGAGCTGAACACAAAAACTCACAAGTTACGGAATATTCTCAAAACCGCAAGGGCAATTATGTCAAAAAAACATTCAACAATTTTTAAATTACAATATTACCCTTACCAGTAGCAGCAGCTGCCGTCAGTGTCATGATATCTCCAGGTGACCGTACGTTAACGGCAGAACTAACTACAGAAGCAAGGTGTTCACGTTCAGCACCCATGACTTCTGCTGCCTCCACACACTGTGCGGCCACTAACGTCGCGGCCGAAGCCACCGCCATGTCGGTTTTTGCCATTTGCTCATCCTTCCCTGACCCAGACGATGCCGCGGTGGCCGCAGCGATAGCAGCAACTGCAGCAGCTACTGCAGCCACAGAAACAGCCGCGTGGAGTTGAGCGTTGTGGGCCCGGGTTTCTTCTTTCTTCTTCTCTTTTCTATCTTTCAACCACCTCCCAACTGTCTTACTACCACCACCACCGGTTCCTCCAGCAGGGCCACCACCACCACCGCCAGATCTATATTGAGTTGCCATTGCGTTGTTCAGACGGCAGAACTGAAAGGTAATTAATAAAGAGATATAGTACACGTCGGTCAAATACCCAAAAAAGAATTAAATGAGTCTTATCGAACTGAGTTTGGAAACTAGCACCGAATTTCTAAACTGCACAAGGGTGCGCAAAACACTACTTCCAAGAACAGAAGAAGATTCGTTCCGGCAATTTTAGCAGAGTTCTAAACATATACAGTTAAACCCAGTTTTGGGTACTGCGCGCACCTTGCGTATTATAGTTGAAAAATCATTAAATTAAGAAAAAAGTATGATTTTGGACGACCTAGCTAGGGCATTATTTTATAAACTTGTTCAAAACCTAAAATTTGAAGACCAAACTACCCCTATGGATAAAAGGAAGAAAAGAGACACAGGTTCACAGGGTGTGCAGTCCGCACCCGCCGCGCAGCCTATAAACGAGGGTTTCGTGCTGTTCATTTTACTGTGCTAAAGGCAAAGCAGTGACGGTCTTTTTTGCAAGGAGAGGAAAAAAATTACAGATAATAAAGGGGACAAGACCACTGACGGCGTACTTTAGCAACTTATCTAATCTACTTAATCACCAAATCAGAAACCATAAAAATTTTCAACAAGAAAACCATTTTTGATTTAAGAGCCTATTTCTCAGTATTGACAAAATTAACCCGTCTAGAGCAATATGAAAAAGTTTTGTTACAAAAATATAGTTGGTATTTCGGGATTTTATGAGGGTATTTCAGTCAATTGAAATTGTGAACTCTGAAAAAATTGAATGCTCATAGAAATCCGGAAACGAAAAACAAGTTCTAATTTAATTGTTGATACTGTTTGTTTAGGAGTTAAAGAAAGTACAAAACCTAATTAAAGATAATTAAAATTTCAGGCCTGGAGAAACAAAGGTTTCTTTGGAACCAGAGTTGCAATGAAGCAACTCTTTCTCTCTCCTCCCTCTCTCATCTCTCTCGCCGCGTAAAAAAAGCACACAGAAACCAGATAAAGAGAAATGCCCAAACAGAGAACTACAACAATTAAGACATAATTTAGTTCAAATTAAGAAGTGGATGCATTAGATTCCAATAAGTTTCAGGATTTTGGGTGAGAACTGAGAATCAATCTATATATATATATATATAGAGAGAGAGATAGAGAGAGAGAGAGAGAGAACAGACCTTAGTGTCGTCAATCTCTGTTGGAGAAACAGGGGGACTGTCCGTTAATGACCCACAACTCTGAGGACCGGTTAAAGGACCGCTACTGTGAGAAAGCCTCCCAGAAGTACGAGGCGACACATCCTGCTGCAACCCACAAGAAGAAGAAGTAATCAAACAAAAACCCACAACGAATTAGAAATTATTAGCTCAAGTTTTCTGTTCTAGAATTTCTTCAAATCCTGCACAGAAGATGATTTGTAAAACCGACAAGACTAGAGATGAAGACAGATATGTAAGGTTTAAAAATCAAAGAGAAATGACAAGAAAAGAAGTCAAAGATACAAAGAATAGAATCTCAGTTTACACAGAAATGGACCCGATTAAAAAAAACAAAAAAAGGAAAGAAAAAAAAAACCCTACATAGTTTTGTCTGATTTTACAGATTTTACAGAGACGCCGACGCCTAGAGATAAAACACTAAAAAAGAAAGCGTGGGATTATTTGAGAGAGACAACTCTGCTTTTTTCAATCTCTATTATTATTCATACAACGACAAAAACAACTTAATAAAACACCATTAGAGATGAAACACGATACACAGAAAACTCCAAAATCTAAAATGGACCTGATTTCACTCAAAACAAGAATCCTCTCCAGTTTGAAAGCTTCAATGTATGAAATTAAGAGAGGGATTCAAAACAGAGAAGAAACCTAGTTAAGCAAATCAGAAAAAACAGAGTGAGAAGATTAATCAAGATTCAAGACCCAGTTTTATAATCTAATCAAAACCCAAAATAACATCTAGATAACATTTCACTTTCTCTCTCTAGAACTTACAGATTGAGACATTATTCGTTCCATGACAAGTTGAGAAGTAGCAGAAGAAGCAAAAGAGAAAGGATTCCCAGAAACAGTTGCAGCCTCTAACTCTCCGGCGATATCTTCAGGTATAGGACATCCACTACCACCACCACCACCACCATTTGTAGTCTTTACAAGTGACGGAGGAGGAGCTAAAGCTTTAGAGACTTCCATAGCTGAAGCACTCCAAGAACGTGAGAGAAACTCCATGGGCTCTCTTGGGGTTTCAGGTGGACGGAATCCGGTGATGGAAACAGGGTCCGGTCGCCAAGTACCGCCGACGATCTCTTCCATGTAGGTGTAGCAGTAAGTAGCAAAAAGTATAGAGAGAGAGAGAGAGAGAGAGAGAAGGGTGCGTAGGATAAGGTGGTGGTTTGGGGAAGGAAGTAGGTGGAGAGGTGGCGTTTTTATAGAGGTGGGACTGGTGAGGGAGAGTTTGGGACTTGGGAGGAGGGACAAATCGGCCGGAATGTCAGTGTAAGGATTTGTAAAAAGAAAAAAAAAGTGAAAAATATTCACTGATACGACCTCAGACGGTTTTCTGTACATTTGTCCCCTCCGCGCCTGAAATTTTTTGAGCATATTGTCTTTACCCCCAATTCTTAATCCATAAATCACTTACCCCCACTTCTTTCAGAAAATCACTTCTCCCCCCACAGCTGACGTTACCGTCATTTGACCATCCAAATGGTCAATTATTTATCACGTGAACGACATGTGATACGAAAAAAGACTAAAATGCCCTCTCTTCTAACTAACCAAACTCAACTCATAGACTTGGGTTAAAAAACAGGTGGCATCATCATAAAAGACGTCAGATGGACGGCAGAGATTAAAATGCACAAATTGGGTTGATTTAATGTTGGGAGACTAGGGTTTTGTTCGTCATAGTGGAGAGAGGGGTTCGAGCTCCATCTCATCTGCATAATCAGCAACAACAGCATGAGAAGCAGAAGAATGGACTTTCTTCTTCAGTTGTTAATGGCGTAGGGGGTGACACTTAACTGAAACTATTTATTTTATGTGGATGGTTTATGATGAGTTACTCTTCTTTTTGAGTTTTGCTGGATGTTAGCATGGTTATCGTGTTAGACACATGCATGGTTATTTAGTTACTTAACTAATGTATTTCTTAAAAAGTTTATTTCTGAAGTTGTGTTATGTGCTTTGAACTGTTTGATGGATATGTAATACATGTTATGTTTTTTTTAATAAGGTTGTGTTATGTTGAACATGTTATCTTTGTTAATCAAATTGGTTATG